>JARFIX010000251.1:0-171238 GCA_036346125.1 Lycocerus yunnanus
TGTCCCACCCACAAAAGTACTAACATGGCTGTTTCTGCAAGTGCGGGCGTTTCCTCTGGGAATGCCCAGCATAGACCCGCCACTGAGGGAAGCCCTAAAAAGCATCGCCTCTGCGGAGCGGAGAAGAAAAGGCGCAGAAAGGCCAAAGCACTGAGACGCAATACTGCAGAAGGTCTCAATAGCCAAACTGCGCACGAACGGGCAGGGCCGTCCAAACCGGAAGGTGCGGGTGGACCGCCTGGTGGCGCAAATCGCAGCAAAAATGCGACGGCATGGGGGAGGGATGGTAAAACGTCCTCCGCTCGAACCGACGCATCGAAAAAAGGTTTAGGTCCCAGGACTCTATGCCCTCGCCTCTCAAGCAGAGGAAGAGGGTCGAGACGACTGGGTCAACAACAAAACCGGAGGGGTCGGAAGCAACAAGCTACAAGGAGGCAGCAACCAGCCACCTTAGAGTAGCAGTGATCGACCGCCAAAATCCTATGGGCAAACTCACAGAAGCCCAGAAGATGTTAGTCGAAGAACAACTCGACATAGCTCTACGCAAGGCTGTCATGACAGTCAATGGGTGCGGGCACACCACCATGTGGGCCTCCACACCACTCCGTGGTTAAACTCCGTGTTAAACTCCACACCAGCAGATGGAAAATACCAAAGAATGCCGACAGGCAAGGGCAGCAATATGTGCGCCCTCGAGCTCACATTCAAATACTTTCTAGAGCTATCGAGAGATAAGCTACGAATACTAGCGGGGTCCTGACGGGACCCTGCAAACTAAATAAACACCTGCACACAATGGGGTCGGTAGAAAGCCCCACCTGTCGATGGTGTGCTTTATCAGACGAAACTGCGGAGCATGTGAGATCTAAGATCCTCGACTACATCCTCGATGTAGGATGGCTGGAGGTATAGGAGGGCGGAGGGCTACTACTGAAACCCGGAGGTAGCATAATAAGCCCGGTTTTGTGGCCTGAGTGCGTGTGAAGCAATTTGCCCTTCATAAATAATCCAGATCCAGATCCTCTCAGTGCTGATCACACTTTATTTTTTGTAAGTAGAATAAGTGTTTTGTGCTGAACAAATTCTAAAATGTCATTTTCGCCTACTTCAGTGCCATCCTTTTCTATAACTATTTTGAAGCCATTTATTCTCAGTTTTTGGAAGCTTTATGAATTAGGCGTTGAACGTTATTATTGTGCTGATGTCGTACTACTACAAACATTTTTTGTCTCGGTTTCTGGACCAAACTTTGTAAATTTTAAATTATTGTCTTTTTATGTTGGTATTTGCATAATACATATAGTTGTCATCATGAAAGAAGAAGCTGACGTCATTTTCAATATGTGTATGAAATAAGTCTAGAATTATGAGTCAAATAAGTATTTGTTATAATAAATTAAAATGTGAGCTTGCGGTAATTTAAAATTACCTTCGCCCGCAAAAATACAAATTTATAAAACGTGTTTGCCCTTGGTGTTCGTTTAGAACTAGCTTTGCTATTAGCGGAAGCCAAGGTCTAGGTTCGAAACGCTTACGTTGTCCTTTCGCTTCTTTAAAAAATAAAGAGTAAATAAAACTCAAAGGATTAAAACTACTACGTTTATTTAATAAAAATGAATTCGTAGAGGCTCTGGAGGTACGTATAAGAGATTGCAAAATAAAGATAGGCAACATCTTCAGTGAAACAAAATAAATGACCCAGAGCGTATTGATCACCAATGTGTGATTTAATGAATGGAAGTTCAAAACTACCAACGCAACTGGTCGTTTAAGTAATAAAAATAGAGACTCACCAGCTGATAAATATAGTATCTTAATAAATTATATAAGACGACAAGGGTTGTACTTATAGAACAGTTGATGTTAGCGTTCACCCAATATTCATGTAGTTGAAACGACACTAAATACACCGGGTCACTACTGCCACTCGATTGATGCCTTCTGGTGATCGTTGTTGTTCCAGGACGGAAGGAGATACTCGAGGGCTGGGCGGAAATGCACTCCTGGTGGTGGTTAAGGAGGTAAAACACTTCGGAAAAGATTGATATGAAGTACCGAATCGTACTTATCGCCTTTCAAACCAATTAAAACTAAATGCTTGAATTTTATACTAATATTCGCTGACTCGACGTTATTGCGATAAATCGACATAAATAGGCCGTTAAAATAAAATAATGAGCGTCGATTGTAGAACTTAATGTTTTGGAAATATTTTTCCACTCACAGCGCAAATAACTAACCTCCAAAAGATTACGCTCGCGTGGTCTGCGCACAACTCCGAAAAATATCCCAATATGTAGTCGGTGAAAAATGTGGTCGACCAATGACGAACTTATTTTAAACTAACTACTTTAAATACGCTCAATTGAGTGATACACGTTAGAACCTCTGATAAGCGCTACCGCGAATGATGCACTAACTTATTAATCGAAACGATTAACTAATTTCCACCAATTTTGGTAGACAAACCTATCTGCAAAAATAGATCGCATCTAAAGAACCACTGGTCTCTACGGTTCGGTGACCACTCCTTTGTCCTTGCGTGCTCGCACACCCCGTCTTATCACCTTACACGTGATTTTGTATAGGGGAATATGAGAAAGGTACGACAAAGCGTGCCTTTCATAACAGAAATTGTATTTTTAACAATTTCCTGTTATAAAATTATAAAGCGGAAAATTAATATGGCTGTCAATATACAATTAATCAATTATAAAATAATTTTCTATAATTACTATTTTATTTATTAATCACATTAAAAAATGTAAAAGTTACAATTAAAACAAAACCTTACAAACACAGCAGAATCAACAAAAATTTATTACCATCCCAAAAATCAAACAAGTACAACGCCAGTCAATTTTATCCTATTTCTATAATAATTATTATGCAAGCTAAGAACTATTATAGCTATCTTTTTCTATCGCATACGTTGAGCATCATATAACTTTGACGTATAAGGTGTCTAGAATCAGACGCTTAAGACACATTCCTTTAAGGTTGCTTTTGTTGCACCTATGATACTAATAATTAATTTATGTAACCAGTTGTCATCTTTTATCATCTACTCCGAGTTTGTGTTTTGCGAAGCATTAGAAGAAATAAATGAAGGTATAACAGTTAACGGAGAAATCATAAATAATATACGATACGCGGACGATACCATTGTTTTCGCAAAAGATCTAGACGGCCTTCAATATTTAATGAACAGAATAGCGGAAGTGAGTGAGAGGTATGGGCTGAAAATGAATATAAAGAAGACAAAATTCATGATTATATCCAAAAACAAACAACTAAATGGAGTTCTGACTGTTAATAACCAACCAATACAGAAAGTTAAATCCTGCACATACCTGGGCACAACCATTACTGAGGACTGGGATCACTCTGTAGAGATCAAATGCCGCATTGCAAGAGCACGATCCGCGTTTCTGAAGATGGTGGGGGTATTCAAGCCTAGGGACCTAGCGAAGACTACGAAAGTACGAATGCTGAGATGCTACATTTTCCCTGTTCTGCTGTACGGGGTGGAATCGTGGACTCTGACAGAGGCTTCGTGTAAAAAATTGGAGGCGTTTGAAATGTGGCTATACCGCCGGATACTTAGAATTTCTTGGGTCGATCACATTACCAACGAGGAGGTCTTGAGAAGAATGGAGAAGGAAAAGGAGATACTGTTCACAATCAAGAAACGTAAATTGGAATATCTGGGACACGTGATGAGAAATCCAAATAGATACAGGTTGCTCCAGTTACTTATCCAAGGGAAAATCCAGGGAAAACAAAGCGTGGGTAGAAGACGAATATCCTGGCTTAAGAATCTGCGTACTTGGTTTAATACAACTACAATCGGCTTATTTAGATCAGCAGTCGATAAGGTTAAAATAGCAATCATGATCGCCAACATCCGGAACGGATAGGCACTCTAAGAAGAAGAAGAACCAGTTGTCGGTACTTAATTCAGATGGTACTGACGTCAGCTTCATTTTTCGTGCAAACAAGTGTACATCATGAGTGAAACAAACAATTGTAACGAAAACAGTGTAGAAGAAAACAGCGAGTTAATGGTGCTGTTACAAAGTTGGGAACAAGAGCATTTATATACTCATCTGATTGATAAGATTAACAGTTTTTTTAATATCTTTACATTATTAAAAAAAATTTGTAGCCGAAAATGTCAACAAAGAAATTTTAAAAATTATGAAACCTCGTCGTATCAGCCATCTTTTAAAAGATTACAAAATACGAAAACAAATATTATTTGAACACAAATTAAGCCAATGGAAAAACTCTATTGGCATAGCCTTCGATAACGAAGTTCAGCAAAATGAACTACAATCTGAAAATCAAACTACAACATCACATGCGCCTATTACTGTTTCAAATGTTCCATGAACTAAAACACCTGAACCGAGTGAAACCAAAGCAGTAACTTTGGCAGATATTCTCGGTATCATTACGGAAATCTGCTCATACAGCGATATTAAAACCAAAAAAATGTTCAAGGTCATCAAAAACAAATGCTAATAATTACTAGTGACCAAATATTTTGAATATATGAGTATGTGAATTATACTCCTGGTAAATTCATCTTGGCTTCGGCTGTTGAATCGCCAACGTCCGGGAGACCGGATATGGCACATGAAGAAGAAGAAATATTTTGAAGATATCGGATAGTGTCATTGGCACTTTCAGAAAAGACTTAACAGCTCTGTGTTTTACTTCATTAGTGGTAGAACTCAACACGTTAAATAAAGAGTCAACAAAGTCTCCAAATTTACTGTATTTTTTTACAAATCCGTTATTTTTGCATTAAACCCATTCAAGGTTAATAAGTGTCTGCGAAATTTGCGGGACTTCTTTTGCAGGGATATCATTTATGGGTGGAGGAATTTCACCATCAACCATATCTGAAAGAAATTGTTTTTTCAAATCGTCTACTTTATCTGACGCAAAAGTCACATGCTGTGACTTTTCTATAGATTCAATTGGACTAGTGACTTTTGGAATTTTATTAAACGAATATTCTTGATTTAATCGATCTTTGAAATTCTTGATATATTCATATTCTATTTGAAATATTTCTTCGGACATTTTGCGTACCACGTTAACAAATTATAATAATTTAACATTATTATTGAATGTATCAGATAGTGTGATTGGCACTTTCAGAAAAGATATAACAGCTCTGTGTCTTATTTCGTTTGTGGTAGAACTCAACGCGGTAAATAAAGAGTCAACAAAGTCTCCAAATTTACTGTTTTTTACAAGTCCTTTATTTTGCATTAAACCCTTTCAACCCATTGTTGTTGTTATTTAAAAACTGTTTGGCATTAGACCGTAAAAATGCATCATTCTTCCTTTATAGGCAACCCATTTTTGTTGAAGTAATCCATATTCTATCTTTATTCATCATATTGATGAATATGTTCATCGGCGAAAAATTGATAATTTTTTCATCAATATGATGAACAGTTTCATCAATATGACGTTTCTTTTTTAGTAAGCCAAATAACTAGTGTTGCTGTACTAATTACTGAAGATAAGGAGTCGCTCAAGTGGATGCTTGGTAAGTTCCAAGAAATGCACCCAAACTACATAAATACACGATGTATTATGGCTGATAAAGACTGGGTTAAACGAGATGTGATAAAAGAAATGTTTCCTGAAGCCGAAATAAAAATATGATTATTTCATTCGATACGAGCATTCCAAAGAGAAGTGGTATCCAAAAGCTTAGTATTTATCTGGAAGAAAAGTTAAGAGCACCGAAATGAGTTCGAATTTAACGAATGGTTGGAGCTGTTTATTGATTTACCTTCATCAGTTATGGATTATTTCAACAAAAATTGGCTGCCTACAAAGGAAGAATGGTGCGTTTTCTACGGTCTAATGCCAAACAGTTTTTTTAAATAACAACAACAATGGGTTGAAAGGGTTTAATGCAAAAATAAAGGACTTGTAAAAAAATACAGTAAATTTGAAGACCTTGTTGACTCTTTATTTACCGTGTTGAGTTCTACCACAAACGAAATAAAACACAGAGCTGTTATATCTTTTCTAAAAGTGCCAATCACACTATCCGATACATTCAACATAATATTGTTAAATTATTATCAATTGTTAACGTGGTACGCAAAAATGTCCAAAGAAATATTTCAAATAGAATATGAATATTATATCAAGAATTTCAAGGATCGATTAAATCAAGAATATTCTTTTAATAAAATTCCAAACGTCACTAGTCCAATTGAATCTATAAAAAAGTCACAGCATGTGACTTTTGCGTCAAATAAAGTAGACGATTTGAAAAAACAATTTCTTTCAGATATGGCTGATGGTAAAATTCCACCACCCATAAATGATATCCCTGCAAAAGATATCCCGTAAATTCCGCCGACACTTATTAACCTTGGTAAGTTAGTACATCTTGATAATTTTATCAAAAACTGTTAACATTTTTTTTTTCATATGTAAATAATAGCTAATACTATTAAAATACCGCCAACAATTAAACGAAAAAGATGTTTTATAGGTGTGGAGAAATCATTATTAGACATTCCTACAAAAGATATGTTCTTTTATGAAAATGAGTTTAAACGAGCAACAGAAAATGATGATAAATTGGTTTGTAAGCGAAAATAATTGCAAAAACGCATTAGCTTTAAATGGTAAATTATTAAACCATTCCACATTTTTCTTGATGCAATATGTGATGAGCAAATAAAAATCAACAACATAAAATAGTTTTTCGCTGCTGAAGCATGGGAAGTAGTGAAAAATATACATATATAGTGAAAAAGAAAAACTCAATTACTGAAAATGCTTCCACTGCAATATTGATTTAAATCAAGATAAGTCTATTAAATGTGACAGTTGTTTAAATTGGTTTCATTTCAAATGCGTTGATTTCGTTGGAAGCCATTGTTAAGTGTTCATAAAATGAACCTCTATTTACAATTTTCATCCAAAATTTGGACATAATTTTACATTAAAATCGAGCTTTTACTTTTGTGAAAGGATCCTTTTCATGTATATACCATCCCAAGCAGCATTGTGATGCTAAAAATCAACTAAATAGCTGCTAAATAGTTGTATGCAGGCAGCATACTTGCTGCGGCAGCCAGCAAAATAGCGCATAAATAGTGCATAAATTGCAGCAATATTGCAAAAGTGGCCCACTAATTTTTAGCAAATTGCTAGCTGTTAAATAGCAATTTGCTTGCTTTCAGCCAGCAAATAGCTTGCTATTAGCTAGCTAAAAGCAAGCTATTTTAGCTAGCTAAAAGCAAACTATTTGCTAGCTAAAAGCAAGCTATTTTAGCTAGCAAATAGCTTGCTTCTAGCTAGCTAATAGTGCGCTATTTTAGCTAGCTAATAGCGCTATTTTAGCTAGCAAATAGCTTGCTTCTAGCTAGCTAATAGCGCGCTATTTTAGCTAGCTAAAAGCAAGTTATTTGCTAGGTAAAAGCGCGCTATTTTGGCTAGCTTTTAGCTTAAAAATAGTGGGCCACTTTTGCAATTTGCTGGCTACCGCATTTTAGTAATTAAAAATAAAGAAATTCAATTCATTTATGAATTGTATATTAATTTAATCTAAATATATTTAATTATATTTATTATTTTTAAATAATTTCTACATTACACGTGTACACGTACACGTGTACATACACATATGTACATATTTAAATGGCAGAATATTTTATTTTGCATTAATTTTATTTATTCATACATTGCTATAATATAGTCAATTATATATCCCTCGTTTCCTTATTGATAATGGTTTGTGATCTGTAATTTATTAAATTTTTATTAAACATTTTATTTATACTTAAACATTACCTGAGTGGAGGCTTGAACCACCGACCTTCACATCACGAGTCCTGGTGCTTACCGTTTCTGCCAACGCGACTCCACGTATTCGTAACGTAAAAACATAAATGTTGAGTTATTATAATATATACGTTGTAAAAAAATACATATAGATTTACACACAAAATAAATGTGAATATAATAATACTTTAAATAAATATTATGAAATTGACAACCACCACGTGATAAAATTAATTTAGAAGAAAGCGACATTTAGTTAGTATAATAATTTATTTAAGTAAAATAAAACAACTTTATAAAAAATTTATTAGTTATTTTCATCGCCGTCGTCGTCCAGACGTTTTCGTTTTTGGCTTCCTTCGGCTTTAACACTGAAAAATAAATATAAATAAATTGAATTTAAACAAAACTTGATTGTTTACTTACCGATTTCCACTATTTCTAAAAGTTTCTTTAGAAATTCCACCGCATCATTGTAGGCTATTTCTTTATTAGCTAAACAAACCACAGCGTGGAAGGTTTTTACTATGTTTGGATAAAATACAAAACCTATTTTTTTTTCCTTGTCATGTGTGTTTCCTGTCCAATTGCAAGCAGTGGCAAATGTTTTTGTAAACATTTCGTCAAAGACAGTGTAGCAAACCTTGCTTCCGTCTTTGTACCACTCTTGCCACAGAATTTAGATAAATGTTCTACTATGATACTCCTACTATTCTCATTTTTTAATTTTGTCTCTACCTCCTGCAGATCTTCAATAGTTGCTATTGGGAATTGTATTTGAAGTTCAAGAAATTCTTCTTCGTAGTTATCTGCAGGAGGTAATGCACTGGTATTTTGATTATGTATGTTCAGCACTGAAATCAGCTCCTGCATTATTAATTTTGTTTCTGTTATGTTTGCATTAACGGTGTTAGTTAAATTGTCCACTTTTTTGTTTAATTTGTCCAGGTTATTCTGGAGATCAGCGAATTTATTACTTAAATCTAGGTTGAGTAATACAACATCTTTTATGCTGTAATTTTGTACATCTTCATCTACTTCAGATATTGATGTTACATTTGAATTCTAAATAAAATTATATTAATTATAGTAATTCTAAAAATAAACAACGAATTGCAAAATCTTACCAAAATGTTATTTGCTAAGTCATTATAGTTAGGCTCGCTCGATTTTTTTCGGTATTTATTTTTACGAAAACCGGTGGTTCCAACTTCTATATTATCGTCTTCGGTGTCGGACAGCAGACACATATTTTCTTCTAACTGTATGCCATCCTCTAATGTGGCTATATTGCTTCTTTTCAATTCGCACTTGAATTTGACCCACGATATTTTATCAGGTTGCGATAATGGATCGCTACGCAGACTCAAAGCTCCCAAAGCATTAGGCCAATACAAAACATTATTAATTTCCCACCCGAAGGTACCGTCGTAAGCACTTTCTTTCCATTTTCTACAGTTTGAACAATTTTGTAAGCCATTTATGTATTTGTATTTGTATATCTTCTATATCTATATGTATTTATGTAAGGTATTTACGTATAATGTATATTTAGCTATACGAAGTATATACTATACATTGAGTAGTCTACATTTTGCCAACATAAAGGTAAAATATATTTATACAGATATTCAGGGAGATCTCTTTTAATATACTACTTATTGACCATAATCTGCGCAATAACTTCGCTTGAACCAATGATATGAGAGGTACAGATTTAATTTTGGTAATTCGTGCGCATATACGTTACGTGGTGACCCCATAATCTGCGTAATATTATACCTTGTTATTATTGTATCATGGGTCAAGTGTGACAAGGGGGCTTAGCCAAATGTGACGTCCACATAAAAATTCCATTGTGGAATTTGTAAAAATTGCGTTTGAGTATTTTCAGGATGTTCAGGATCCGACAAAGGGTTGGGGAGAGATTTAATTTTGGTAATTCGTGCGCTTATACGTTACGTGGTGACCCCATAATCTGCGTAATATCATAGCCAAATGTAACGTCTACATAAAAATTCCATTGTGGAATTTGTAAAAGGAGGATCCGACAAAGAGAAGGGGGGGGAGGTTTCAAAATTTTGTAAAAATTGTTGGCGTCCTTTACGGACGACTCCTAATTGAGGGTGGGTCCCAAGGATTACAAACAAAATGTAATATGAATATCGAAGATGTACGTAGTTTTCTTTTATTTATAAATACAGAGTGTACAAAAATGTACGAATAAAATAGTTATTCATTTTTTCGCACGTCTGATTGGTTAAATTTGAATCAATATATTATAGTAGTGGGGCATTATTAAACATTCGTTAATCGTATATTTTTATATCCAATTAAATTATACAAAATTATCACCTTGAAAACCTAATCCATAAAACGTTAAAATTTACCAACAATGGAAAATCACTATATTAGAAATTCTGCTATTAAAAAATGTAAACTGCTCGATAATATTGATCTAATCGACATAATAAGAAGATTTAGAAGAAGTGGGACTTTTAAACGACGTACTAAAAATAGCATTAAACCAAAACATTCGCCGGGAAAATCACTACATGATAAAATTAATTTAGAAGAAAACGACAATAGTGGCCATGATGTTTTATTTGACAGCAATTCTAAAATTATTAGAGATACCTGTGCAGAAACAATAAATCACGGCGCTGAAACTATTGGTAATTTGGATAATAGTGACGACACCGCTAATAAAATTAATTCAAGTGATTATAATGATAATTTAAGATATTATAGTGCATCGGATGATAACAGCAGTGATGAAAACTATTGTAAAATCAATTTAATACATAATTTAAAAGTTGATTTAAGAGAATGGACCAAAAAAAATGGAATTACACTTGTAAGTCTTCAAGAGCTTTTATCTATTCTTAATAAGACTTTTCAGATAAATTTGCCCAAAGATGCAAGAACACTTCTGGAAACTCCTAAAACGTTTCGGTTGTGAATTATGAAGATCGTGGTCAATATTGGCATAACGGTGTAGAAGTTTGTTTAAGAAAATGTTTTGAAAATGTAATTACTACTGAAATCCCTGAAATATTATTAAATGTTAATATAGATGGATTACCCGTGTACAATAGTAGTAAAATGGAGTTTTGGCCAGTATTAATCAATATTCACAAAAAGACACATATTAAACCAATGACCGTTGGTATTTATTGTGGAATGGGAAAGCCTGCCTCAGCTAATAATGTCTTATCTGGATTTTGCGAAGAAATGAAAAGTATTTTAAAGAATGGGATAACGATAAATGGTAAAGTTTTAAAAGGTTTTATTCGGTGCTTTATATGTGACTCACCAGCTCGTGCATTTGTTAAAGGGGTTACCAACTTTAATGGGCAGCATGGTTGCTTAAAATGTACTTGTGTCGGAGATTTTTCCCCTATTACACGTTGTAATGTATTTCCACAATTTGATGCGGCTAGAAGAACAGATGAAGGTTATCATTAAGCATTAATTCTGCAATATCGAGATAAATAATAAGTGCTTCTGAATTACAAATTGTTATAGAACAATATAATTTTAAAAAATGTTGATATACTTTCTTTGGTAAGAAATCGTGAAGTATTACAATACTGATATAATTAAAGAACGTTGCATACTCTGTACCCTTCCAAAATCCTAGGCATTCAAGTCCACGAACTTTACGGTGTATTTCTTTCGGCATCGTGCAGCTTGTAAGAAAATCAGATACAGAAATAACATCTTTTGCACTCCATTTCATATCAAAATTTTTGAAATTCAACTTCCATCCTCGCAACTGCCTTTTCATTATACCGAGAACAGATGAAGGTTTTCGAAATCGTTCTGATGAAGACCATCATAAACATATATCACCAATTGAAGAACTTATTGGTGTAAATATGGTGCAAGATTTTCCTGTTTCGGACATTTTGCATTTAATTCATCTCGGTATAATGAAAAGGCAGTTGCGAGGATGGAAGTGAATTCAAAATTTTGATATGAAATGATGCAAATGTTTTCTGATTCTAAATGCACAATACATTACAACGTGTAAAATAGGAAAATCAACGTCCACACATTATTAGTGAATGGTCTTTAAGCAACCATGCTGCCCATTAAAGTTGGTAACCTTTAACAAATGCACGAGCTGGTGAGTCACATATAAAGCACCGAATAAAACTTTTAAAACTTTACCATTTATCGTTATCCCATTCTTTAAAATACTTTTCATTTCTTCGCAAAATCCAGATAAGACATTATTAGCTGAGGCAGGCTTTCCCATTCCACAATAAATACCAACGGTCATTGGTTTAATATGTGTCTTTTTGTGAATATTGATTAATACTGGCCAAAACTCCATTTTACTACTATTGTACACGGGTAATCCATCTATATTAACATTTAATAATATTTCCTCAGGGATTTCAGTAGTAATTACATTTTCAAAACATTTTCTTAAACAAACTTCTACACCGTTATGCCAATATTGACCACGATCTTCATAATTCACAACCGAAACGTTTTAGAGTTTCCAGAAGTGTTCTTGCATCTTTGGGCAAATTTATCTGAAAAGTCTTATTAAGAATAGATAAAAGCTCTTGAAGACTTACAAGTGTAATTCCATTTTTTTTGGTCCATTCTCTTAAATCAACTTTTAAATTATGTATTAAATTGATTTTACAATAGTTTTCATCACTGCTGTTATCATCCGATGCACTATAATATCTTAAATTATCATTATAATCACTTGAATTAATTTTATTAGCGGTGTCGTCACTATTATCCAAATTACCAATAGTTTCAGCGCCGTGATTTATTGTTTCTGCACAGGTATCTCTAATAATTTTAGAATTGCTGTCAAATAAAACATCATGGCCACTATTGTCGTTTTCTTCTAAATTAATTTTATCATGTAGTGATTTTCCCGGCGAATGTTTTGGTTTAATGCTATTTTTAGTACGTCGTTTAAAAGTCCCACTTCTTCTAAATCTTCTTATTATGTCGATTAGATCAATATTATCGAGCAGTTTACATTTTTTAATAGCAGAATTTCTAATATAGTGATTTTCCATTGTTGGTAAATTTTAACGTTTTATGGATTAGGTTTTCAAGGTGATAATTTTGTATAATTTAATTGGATATAAAAATATACGATTAACGAATGTTTAATAATGCCCCACTACTATAATATATTGATTCAAATTTAACCAATCAGACGTGCGAAAAAATGAATAACTATTTTATTCGTACATTTTTGTACACTCTGTATTTATAAATAAAAGAAAACTACGTACATCTTCGATATTCATATTACATTTTGTTTGTAATCCTTGGGACCCACCTCAATTAGAGTCGTCCGTAAGGACGCCAACAATTTTACAAAATTTTGAAACCTCCCCCCCCTTCCCTTTGTCGGATCCTCCTTTTTTTACAAATTCCACAATGGAATTTTTATGTAGACGTTACATTTGGCTATGATATTACGCAGATTATGGGGTCACCACGTAACGTATAAGCGCACGAATTACCAAAATTAAATCTCCCCCAACCCTTTGTCGGATCCTGAACATCCTGAAAATACTCAAACGCAATTTTTACAAATTCCACAATGGAATTTTTATGTGGACGTCACATTTGGCTAAGCCCCCTTGTCACACTTGACCCATGATACAATAATAACAAGGTATAATATTACGCAGATTATGGGGTCACCACGTAACGTATATGCGCACGAATTACCAAAATTAAATCTGTACCTCTCATATCATTGGTTCAAGCGAAGTTATTGCGCAGATTATGGTCAATAAGTAGTATATTAAAAGAGATCTCCCTGAATATCTGTATAAATATATTTTACCTTTATGTTGGCAAAATGTAGACTACTCAATGTATAGTATATACTTCGTATAGCTAAATATACATTATACGTAAATACCTTACATAAATACATATAGATATAGAAGATATACAAATACAAATACATAAATGGCTTACAAAATTGTTCAAACTGTAGAAAATGGAAAGAAAGTGCTTACGACGGTACCTTCGGGTGGGAAATTAATAATGTTTTGTATTGGCCTAATGCTTTGGGAGCTTTGAGTCTGCGTAGCGATCCATTATCGCAACCTGATAAAATATCGTGGGTCAAATTCAAGTGCGAATTGAAAAGAAGCAATATAGCCACATTAGAGGATGGCATACAGTTAGAAGAAAATATGTGTCTGCTGTCCGACACCGAAGACGATAATATAGAAGTTGGAACCACCGGTTTTCGTAAAAATAAATACCGAAAAAAATCGAGCGAGCCTAACTATAATGACTTAGCAAATAACATTTTGGTAAGATTTTGCAATTCGTTGTTTATTTTTAGAATTACTATAATTAATATAATTTTATTTAGAATTCAAATGTAACATCAATATCTGAAGTAGATGAAGATGTACAAAATTACAGCATAAAAGATGTTGTATTACTCAACCTAGATTTAAGTAATAAATTCGCTGATCTCCAGAATAACCTGGACAAATTAAACAAAAAAGTGGACAATTTAACTAACACCGTTAATGCAAACATAACAGAAACAAAATTAATAATGCAGGAGCTGATTTCAGTGCTGAACATACATAATCAAAATACCAGTGCATTACCTCCTGCAGATAACTACGAAGAAGAATTTCTTGAACTTCAAATACAATTCCCAATAGCAACTATTGAAGATCTGCAGGAGGTAGAGACAAAATTAAAAAATGAGAATAGTAGGAGTATCATAGTAGAACATTTATCTAAATTCTGTGGCAAGAGTGGTACAAAGACGGAAGCAAGGTTTGCTACACCGTCTTTGACGAAATGTTTACAAAAACATTTGCCACTGCTTGCAATTGGACAGGAAACACACATGACAAGGAAAAAAAAAATAGGTTTTGTATTTTATCCAAACATAGTAAAAACCTTCCACGCTGTGGTTTGTTTAGCTAATAAAGAAATAGCCTACAATGATGCGGTGGAATTTCTAAAGAAACTTTTAGAAATAGTGGAAATCGGTAAGTAAACAATCAAGTTTTGTTTAAATTCAATTTATTTATATTTATTTTTCAGTGTTAAAGCCGAAGGAAGCCAAAAACGAAAACGTCTGGACGACGACGGCGATGAAAATAACTAATAAATTTTTTATAAAGTTGTTTTATTTTACTTAAATAAATTATTATACTAACTAAATGTCGCTTTCTTCTAAATTAATTTTATCACGTGGTGGTTGTCAATTTCATAATATTTATTTAAAGTATTATTATATTCACATTTATTTTGTGTGTAAATCTATATGTATATTTTACAACGTATATATTATAATAACTCAACATTTATGTTTTACGTTACGAATACGTGGAGTCGCGTTGGCAGAAACGGTAAGCACCAGGACTCGTGATGTGAAGGTCGGTGGTTCAAGCCTCCACTCAGGTAATGTTTAAGTATAAATAAAATGTTTAATAAAAATTTAATAAATTACAGATCACAAACCATTATCAATAAGGAAACGAGGGATATATAATTGACTATATTATAGCAATGTATGAATAAATAAAATTAATGCAAAATAAAATATTCTGCCATTTAAATATGTACATATGTGTATGTACACGTGTACGTGTACACGTGTAATGTAGAAATTATTTAAAAATAATAAATATAATTAAATATATTTAGATTAAATTAATATACAATTCATAAATGAATTGAATTTCTTTATTTTTAATTACTAAAATGCGGTAGCCAGCAAATTGCAAAAGTGGCCCACTATTTTTAAGCTAAAAGCTAGCCAAAATAGCGCTTTTACCTAGCAAATAACTTGCTTTTAGCTAGCTAAAATAGCGCTATTAGCTAGTTAGAAGCAAGCTATTTGCTAGCTAAAAGCAAGCAAATTGTTATTTAACAGCTAGCAATTTGCTAAAAATTAGTGGGCCACTTTTGCAATATTGCTGCAATTTATGCACTATTTATGCGCTATTTTGCTGGCTGCCGCAGCAAGTATGCTGCCTGCATACAACTATTTAGCAGCTATTTAGTTGATTTTTAGCATCACAATGCTGCTTGGGTACATTGCTATCGAGAGTAGTGAACGATTTTAAATATGACCGAGAAGTGAAATCCTGTTTCTCATCCAATTTTCTTCCCTTGACATGGATCTTCCAAAATAAGATTAGAAGATAGCAATGTGGTTGCAGTTTTCTGTCGTGCCCAGGACAAAAAAACACTAAGCGAATTTCTCGGCTAATCAGCGAAGCGGAAAATCTAAGAAATCAAAACCATGCGAGACGGCATCGCTTAAGTACAGAAAATGATCTGAAAGTTGGCCTCATACATCCAGTTCCATCTCTACCAGATTGTGAGAAACGACCATGTTCCTTTTCTTGCTAGTTTTGAATAGAATCGCAGAAGAAACACGCATATTTGACACACTTATAGGTTTCGGCATCAACATTTCTGTCGAAATTAAAAAGCTGGGTAATGCCACGATTACTAGCGCTTCGGACACTTGAAACGCTGTTGTAGAGTTGGTCCGAAGTGTGTAAAATATTTTGGAAAATACATATGTACTCCAGATGAAGTTAAGTTTATTTAAATACTATATGAAAATAAATGTACCATTACCAACATAAACAACAAAGTTGGTTGCATTGCGTGGTTTTCATGAAATTTACAATAATTGCATGCAGCTATTGAATTATAAACATAAAATAATCAAGATTAAGTGATCTTTGATGACCTAGCTGGCAGATTTCCAAGTTATTCTCGATTCCACGATTGTCTTCTTGTACTGGTGGTCTTGTCCTATCTCATTTTACTAGATTCGTGCCTAATTTTACAGATTAGAATTCTTAAGTATTATTTACAGTGTTTCAGTGAATTATGCAACGCTCAAAGTATGGCAATATAATGCATTTTAATCATATCGCTGATCTCCAGAATAACCTGGACAAATTAAACAAAAAGTGGACAATTTAACTAACACCGTTAATGCAAACATAACAGAAACAAAATTAATAATGCAGGAGCTGATTTCAGTGCTGAACATACATAATCAAAATACCAGTGCATTACCTCCTGCAGATAACTATGAAGAAGAATTTCTTGAACTTCAAATACAATTCCCAATAGCAACTATTGAAGATCTGCAGGAGGTAGAGACAAAATTAAAAATGAGAATAGTAGGAGTATCATAGTAGAACATTTATCTAAATTCTGTGGCAAGAGTGGTACAAAGACGGAAGCAAGGTTTGCTACACCGTCTTTGACGAAATGTTTACAAAAACATTTGCCACTGCTTGCAATTGGACAGGAAACACACATGACAAGGAAAAAAAAAATAGGTTTTGTATTTTATCCAAACATAGTAAAAACCTTCCACGCTGTGGTTTGTTTAGCTAATAAAGAAATAGCCTACAATGATGCGGTGGAATTTCTAAAGAAACTTTTTAGAAATAGTGGAAATCGGTAAGTAAACAATCAAGTTTTGTTTAAATTCAATTTATTTATATTTATTTTTAGTGTTAAAGCCGAAGGAAGCCAAAAACGAAAACGTCTGGACGACGACGGCGATGAAAATAACTAATAAATTTTTTATAAAGTTGTTTTATTTTACTTAAATAAATTATTATACTAACTAAATGTCGCTTTCTTCTAAATTAATTTTATCACGTGGTGGTTGTCAATTTCATAATATTTATTTAAAGTATTATTATATTCACATTTATTTTTTGTGTAAATCTATATGTATATTTTACAACGTATATATTATAATAACTCAACATTTATGTTTTACGTTACGAATACGTGGAGTCGCGTTGGCAGAAACGGTAAGCACCAGGACTCGTGATGTGAAGGTCGGTGGTTCAAGCCTCCACTCAGGTAATGTTTAAGTATAAATAAAATGTTTAATAAAAATTTAATAAATTACAGATCACAAACCATTATCAATAAGGAAACGAGGGATATATAATTGACTATATTATAGCAATGTATGAATAAATAAAATTAATGCAAAATAAAATATTCTGCCATTTAAATATGTACATATGTGTATGTACACGTGTACGTGTACACGTGTAATGTAGAAATTATTTAAAATAATAAATATAATTAAATATATTTAGATTAATTAATATACAATTCATAAATGAATTGAATTTCTTTATTTTTAATTACTAAAATGCGGTAGCCAGCAAATTGCAAAAGTGGCCCACTATTTTTAAGCTAAAAGCTAGCCAAAATAGCGCTTTTACCTAGCAAATAACTTGCTTTTAGCTAGCTAAAATAGCGCGCTATTAGCTAGTTAGAAGCAAGCTATTTGCTAGCTAAAAGCAAGCAAATTGTTATTTAACAGCTAGCAATTTGCTAAAATTAGTGGGCCACTTTTGCAATATTGCTGCAATTTATGCACTATTTATGCGCTATTTTGCTGGCTGCCGCAGCAAGTATGCTGCCTGCATACAACTATTTAGCAGCTATTTAGTTGATTTTTAGCATCACAATGCTGCTTGGGTACATTGCTATCGAGAGTAGTGAACGATTTTAAATATGACCGAGAAGTGAAATCCTGTTTCTCATCCAATTTTCTTCCCTTGACATGGATCTTCCAAAATAAGATTAGAAGATAGCAATGTGGTTGCAGTTTTCTGTCGTGCCCAGGACAAAAAAACACTAAGCGAATTTCTCGGCTAATCAGCGAAGCGGAAAATCTAAGAAATCAAAACCATGCGAGACGGCATCGCTTAAGTACAGAAAATGATCTGAAAGTTGGCCTCATACATCCAGTTCCATCTCTACCAGATTGTGAGAAACGACCATGTTCCTTTTCTTGCTAGTTTTGAATAGAATCGCAGAAGAAACACGCATATTTGACACACTTATAGGTTTCGGCATCAACATTTCTGTCGAAATTAAAAAGCTGGGTAATGCCACGATTACTAGCGCTTCGGACACTTGAAACGCTGTTGTAGAGTTGGTCCGAAGTGTGTAAAATATTTTGGAAAATACATATGTACTCCAGATGAAGTTAAGTTTATTTAAATACTATATGAAAATAAATGTACCATTACCAACATAAACAACAAAGTTGGTTGCATTGCGTGGTTTTCATGAAATTTACAATAATTGCATGCAGCTATTGAATTATAAACATAAAATAATCAAGATTAAGTGATCTTTGATGACCTAGCTGGCAGATTTCCAAGTTATTCTCGATTCCACGATTGTCTTCTTGTACTGGTGGTCTTGTCCTATCTCATTTTACTAGATTCGTGCCTAATTTTACAGATTAGAATTCTTAAGTATTATTTACAGTGTTTCAGTGAATTATGCAAAGCTCAAAGTATGGCAATATAATGCATTTTAATGATATCTCCTTTCCTTTAGTGTTAATTTGGACTGTATGTCTTTTTTTGTTATGGGGTGTCTCGTAGGTCATAAGGATTTGACATAATCTTATACAGAGTTTCTCAAAAAATAATTAAGGAGAGAAGAGAACAAGGAAGTAATGGGGACAAAGTGCAAAAAGGAAAAAAAGAGAAAAGTTAACCTCTCGTGTTGGTTGGACCTTTTCAGGAAACATAGTCCAATCAACTAATCTCTATTTCCATATCTTCACTTAAAGGTACTTCACTAAAAATAAAAGAAGTTCAGATAGCAAACAGTGTTACTGAATCTTCTAACTTGGAAGAACTGTTCCATCAAAAACAAATAAAGCCACGAATTTGGTCAAATACTCAAATAGAGATTTTTATAAATTTTGCTTTTGTCAGTTGGTAATTAAGAAGTAGCTGGTATTAATAAGAGAGGCAAAGGTGATTTAAAATAAATCCGCGGTTTGGATTCCACATAAAACTAAAGGTTCAGTATGATGTTTTTGCTCAGCTTATTAGGTTACCACGAGGCTGTGGAGGGGTGCCACGAGTTCGAATCTTGCTGGCGAGGAAAAGATAAAATAGATATTTACGATTTTGTTGTATAATACGTTTTCAGTATTTGGAAGCATTTCAAGTTATAAGGTTGCTTCGAACGCTAGTGGTATCAGCAAAGTGCGTGATTTCGTACATTTTGAAAAAGAAAGTTGAGAAGAAGAAGCCAAACAAAAAGTAAGTGGATCACTTTTAAACGATATCTAACTATTTGTAGGCAAGTTTATTGTAAGAAGTGAAAGAAGAGAGGTTTGGGTGATAGGTACGATAAGTTCAATAATCTCTATATAAAAAATATAGTTACTAAAGAATTATGCTGAAGAAAGGTCAAGAAATTATGCAAAACAATTGGAAATGTGATAATTATAACTGACGAGAATGAAAATTCACGAGAAATTGGAACAAAAAACTGCAAACGGTTGCATGTTAGTGGAACTGAGCAAACGGGCCGAGAAACGGGAAAAAATTTAAAAAGTGTATATCACCAGATGAAATCAGATGGGCTAAAAACCTCAAAGCGGGGTCTTCAAAATTTGTCTGATAAGAAAAATAAGTACCGTGAATAATCAAGGAAAACTGTTGAAGGTAGCAAAAAGATTGTAATTGAAGGCTGAAGAATTTTTATCAAATAGGAAATATGCCGATAATTTAGTGGACATAGTGAACCATTACAAAAGTGGAGCAGATTTGTCAGCATGCTTAGTAACTTTGGAATATATTTTTATCAGTTTGTCAAAGGAGTAAGAAATGTTTATACAAGTTATTCCCTTAAAACCATTAGAAAAAATGCCAGAAGTGCAGTATAGGCAATAGGAGATTTACTAGAAGAGCTTTTCTGATATGTCATCCTCTTTGGAATCAAGGTCTAATCACTCTTATGAACATTTTATCTTTTGGGGCAAAGTACCCCCTTCGAAATAAGGTTTCTTTGGATGGGATTATTCCATCAGCTAAATTAAAAGCTGCTTTGAACAAAATATTATCTTCTACTGGAAGCACGACAACAATTTGTTAGCATATTGCAATATTTGTTCTGACCAACAAATATTGCGAGTACTTGATCAATGACGACGTTTTGTTCTACACATGGAAAATTGTACGTTAGTAAAATGCTGAAACGATACTTTTAAGTTCAGATGAAGATAAACATTTCACAATTTAATTACGACGAAGGAGTGGTAAGAAAATTTTTATACAAAATGTGGAATTGTATTCTTTAGTGGGAGCACACCCCAGTGACCCACAAGCAACTGTTGGTAGTGTTACTTAAAAATGTTTTATCATATCTTGTTAAGCCGATCTTGACGACTGATTTTTTAATGGATCGTAAGATGTACATGCACAGATGTACTGATGCACTTCAAGGAATTTTTATACTAATCCAAGTACACAATTTAAGTTATCCAAATATTTATACAAAACTAGGTGGATACCGGCTTCGCCTGGGTCTCATTAAAAGGTGGAACTCTGCCTTTGTCTGAAGTACTTTACTTTAGGCTCTTGGACTTAAAAGAATTTAAATGGGTAGACTGAATAATTATTCAGCAAACTTCGTACCGCCTTAGAATTAATAATAATGTTGTGTTAAGTTATTAGGTGATTCTTAATCTTATAAATTTTATTTTAATTGACAGGATTGGAGAATTTTTAAATCGTTTAAAAGCCTAAATTTATTTAACGCTCTGTGTACCTATAATGTACACATGAATAAATTCTTAGCAGCTATTATGTTTACCGTTACAGGGTTTTTGTTATCAGTTCCATGGTTTTCAGGTAAAACGGATAAGTAGGGTCAACCTGAAACCCAAGTAAGATACTTTAAAACTATTTTCATTTACCTAAAACGATGTTTACCAACCGTAAAATATATTAATATACAGGGTACAATGTAAAACTTTCCAAAATCAACAACAATTTAGAAATAATTAACAATAAACAATTTAAATTGAACCGAATTTTAAATCTAAACCATTCTCGAATCTACCCGAAAAGACACACAAAATTTTATTAAAATCGGTTTAGCCGTTTAGGAGGAGTTTAATCACATACACACGAACAGAAGAAATATATATATATTAAGATTGTATTCCATGTATGAGCCTAAAATTTTCCAGACTAAATTTAAGTCGCGCTTGTTTTATTTGTATGTTTGTTGGTAATTTGATTTTGAGACATTCTGGTTTAAAGTACCTGTTGAATAACTCCAAATGTGATAGTGCAAGTAATGATCTTTACATTATGGACAAAAGTGATCCGTTTAAATCTTGTAGAAACAAAAGTTCATTATGGGATATCAGGAGCACGTGTTACCCAGCGTGATCAACGCTATTAAAGTTATCAACTTTCCGTTACGAAAAGCGGTATGGGATTTAACAAGAATCTTTGATCATCCGGCCGACGATATTTTAAATCAAGTAATTAAGAGGTACAGCGAAATGGTAGCCCTAGCATTTGATAGACAGGGATTGTCGTACAAAGGTGACAGGGCTTCCAGTACTGGAACATTTAAATAAAATGGAAGTTTCTTTCTGACAATTTGTGATTTTGCATAGCAGAAAACAAGTCAAGAATTTATGTTCAATAATCTCTACGTAAAAATGTACCAAAGGATAAAGCGAAGATATCGCTACGATTTGTATGTTTGTTGTTAATCTGATTTTGAGACATCCTGGTTTAAAGTGTCTGTTGAATAACTTCAAATGTCATAGTGCAAGTAATTATCCCTACATTATGGAAGAAAGTGATCAGCTTAAATCATGTAGAAACAAAAGTTCATTATGGGATATCAGGAGAACGTGTTACCCAGCATGGCTAACGCTGTTAATATTATCAACTTTCCGTTACCAAAAGCGGTATGGGATTTAACAAGAATCTGTAATCATTCGGCCGATGATATTTTGATAAAGAAATTAAGAAATACAGTGGAACGATAGCCCTAGCATTTGATAGACCATACGGATTGTCGTACAAAGGTGACAAGGTATCCATGTACTAGAACCTTTAAATAAAAGGAATTTTTTCTTACAACTTGTGATTTTGTATAGCAAAAACAAGTCAATAATTTATGTTCCATAAGCTTTACGTAAAAATGTACCAAAGGATAATGCTGAAGAGGATATAAAAGTTATTGAAAGTAATTGGACGTGAGAAGATTGCGAAAATGAAAACTCGAGAAGATTTGGATTTGTATGTTTTAAAGAATTTGATTGTGTTAAAACTTCAATAGCACAATTTCACAATAGAAATATCGATGATAAACGATTGCATGTCAGTCAATTTGAAAAAGGACGGAGATACAGGAAAAATTACAACGCGAATATCGCCAGATGAAATCAGATAGGCGACGATGTAATCTATATATTAGTTTTGCCTTCTAAAGTATAAGTGACACAAGTTTTCCACAGAATTTTGGTAATTTGGCACTATCACTTTTACCAAAGTAATAATGGCAAATAATCGTAGCCGAGCTTTTGGTTTTGTATGTTGTTTTTCGCAGGAAGAAGCACGTGCAGCAATAAATTAAATGAATGGTAAAACTCTTCAAGCTTTAAAATAGTATATATTATTTACTCTAACTGAAGGATCTTGGCAGGAAACATGGTCTAATCTCTATTTCCAAACCTTGATTTAAAGGTACGTCACTAAAAATGAAAAAGTTCAGATAGTTCAGATGACGTTGTTTCCTCTTTCAATGGAAGGTCCAGCATAGGATGTTTCCGTTTCCTTATCGGGTTAGAATCTGTAGAAGGGTGCCACGGGTTCGACTCCTGGTGGCGGCGTGAAGTAACGATATGTCGGGTTGCTCACTTAAGTGAGTTTTGATTGTATTTGATTTTAACTTCATTGATAATATATTCATTGTTTTAACGATAATGTAAAATTATATATAATTTTTATTTTCAGGTCATCATGGTCAATACCTACAGCGCCGCAAGTTGTTGAATCATCTTGTATGTTTTTGAAAGATCTGCTACTGAATTGAAATTGTATCGTGAATTTTCAAAATTTTTGTAACGGAGTCACTATTATGATGATGCACAGAAAACAAGATAACAGTTATATTATCATGCTTTAGATGCTGTTCCAATAAGAATAATGCAGTTCGACAGAAATCCAAACCAACGTGGACCAACAGTAAAAAATATTTTTATCAAAAGTTGGATAAAACATAATTACGATATCGTTGAACAATGCGTTATCATTATTTGGAAACATTTTGAGTTGTAAGGTTGCCCTGGACGCTAAAGGTACAGTGCACGCCGCTTGCGCAGAAGTAACCATTCAAAAAGTAAATGGAGCACTTTTAAATGATATCAAAGTATTTGTAGGCAAGTTTATTGGACGTGTTCAATAATCTGTACGTAAAAATTTAACAAAGGATTATCCTGAAGAGATGCCAAAAAGATTGAAACTAATCGGACGTGTGATGATTGCAACTGACGAGAATGAAAACTCGAGAGGATATGGTTTTGTATGTTTTAAAGAATTTGATTGTGCTCAAACTAAGATCACGACAGTGATCACGATAAGTTCACGATAAAGATATTGATGATAAACGGTTCACATGTCGGTTAAGCTGAAAAGGACGAAGAGACAAGAAAAATTGCAAGGTGTAGATGAAATCAGAGAGGCAACGATGTAATCTTTATGTTGGTTTTGCATTCTAAAGTTCAGATTACACAAGTCTTGCTGCAGTATTTGGCAAATAATCGTAACCAAGAATTTGGTTTTATGTTCTATTCTACGCGCAAAGTAGTAGCTGCAGCAATAAGTAAAATAAATGGTAAAACTCTTCAATCTCTAAAACATGGTATGTTTTATTTACTGCAATTGAAGAAGATCGATTACGTGATGGAATGATTAGAAAATGAGCAGTGGATATTTCAATCCACTACTAAATATCACCATACCATTAATCATTCTAGGACCTGGGATATCAGTTTATGTTAATGGCATTTGCACGTAACAATATCTGGAACTATCGCAAGTTAGTAATTCGCACAGTCAACAAAATGAAAGAATGGGAAAAATGAAAAACTTAAAAAAGTCCAAAGTCATTAATTTAAAATTAAGAAGCTAATATATTCTTAATCATAAAGAAGTTCATCATTAAAAAGCTTCAGGACAGTGAGAGGAGTGTTACGGGAGAAATTGGTCTTCGGCGCACACACCCGTAGCAAAAGCCTAAAGTGCCGACTAACTCGCCGTGAGGCCTGGGTTGAACGAGAAAGTATAATTTTGAATTGCGTGCGCCGGAATGGTCGAAATCGGGATGATTTCCGATACTGAACTATAGAGGGCGCCACTAGTGTGATAAGAAGTACTAATAAAGCATCGTACACTAGACCGATACTTCTTTAAAACAAAATGAATACTTAAATTCGTTATACTTTGGTAAAACTCAATTCTCTCGCTTCACTTTACAAACCAGGACCTGAAAAAGAGTACAAAACAAACAAACACAAGTTCGGTAAAATAACACTATAATACTTGACGAAAACACAGTATATAATACAAATAATTCGGTACACAAAGATAACAACAAAACAAAATAAATTGTAGCATTTACAATTTGGAATAATTTCTAAATGGAGTGCACTCGATATCGATATTTTTGACATTGAAATTGACGGTATAAAGTTTATTCTTAACATTAAAATTTACTAAATTAAACAAACATAAAATATCCACTTGACATTTATGATTTTTCAAAAGTGACAGTTCTTCAAACTTACTAGGTTAAGTCCAACGACCGCAGATGGCGTTCGTGGTTTTAACTTTGAATAAATTAATGTTCAAACAAAAGTGACGAAACAAATATAAAAAATGACGGTATAAACACTTGATGCACTGTTGACACAAAGTTAAATGGCGTAAATAACTAACCTTTAATCATTATGGTCCACAGCTTGGCGATTGAATTGGTTTTACGGCGGTAACTAACATCGAAATTGGTTGCAATGACTTTAAGGGTCATTGACTTCTTGAACGTAAAAATAAGGTCGACTTGCGCTAATGCAGGTGGTTTTCTAGACACGGTGATGAGACGATAATCCCTACTAAGGGTAATTCCTTCCAAACGGAAAACGATAAAATAGCAGAGTGCTCAACATAAAATTCCCCTATTGCGGGCTATATTTTCCAACGGAAAATGCGATACGATACGATACGGTAAATTGGCACTCGCTTAAAAACGGTAATTAGTTCACCGGTCAGATGCACACCTACAACTGGCATTGGTCGCCTCAACAACAAACGGAACGGTAACGGTAATAAAGATGGTAAAATTTGATTTAACGTGTTAAACACGGAGTGGCTTCTCTGAAGGACTAAAACCGACTGACGATAATTTCGGGAGTAGGGAGGACATTAGCGCGCTCGGCCAATCGGATGGCCGCTTACTGGCAGCTGTAAGTTGCAACTGCTACAAGCATGCTTTAACTTGCTTGAAATTTTCCAAGGCTGTCTGGAAAACAGCACGTGGGTAGATAAAAATTCAAATAAGAACGCAAAACTTATTTCTACGGAATAAAACTTGAGCGATAACTAACTGAAATTTGTAACTTTTTAAGTTTTTAACGAAATTTGCATTAGGGGCACCGTGCACTACCCTAGGGAAATGAAGTCACGTGACAGGAGTTACCAAAATTAACAGGATTACCAGCAGACTATTTAGTAGCTGTTTTCTGCTATTGCCATAACCTCAACCAAAGAAACAAAGAACTACAGATTTTTAATTTCCCAAAACCTCTTGGTACATACCTAGTTTAATGTCTAGTTTAATGTCGTAATTATAATGTTATATTCTGAAATTATAGTAAAATAAAAGATAATAAAATATTATTTAATGCAATTGAGCAGTTTAATTTACAAATAAGTCATTAGGAAGATTTTAAATGCTTTAGGGCGTGGTAGATTGTAACGAATAATTTTTAAAAATAAAAGAATTAAAATATTAAAGTTATGGTCAATTCATTTTCAAACCCGTGGTTCTAGCCGACACCAGGTTTACAAGTACAGCAAGCAAGATTATGATTTGCCACTCTTTCGGAAGATATGATTCTAACATTTTGTTAGGAACATCGTTCCATCACTTCACACCTAAGACAAAGGAACAGTCAAAACAATGAACTGAAAGAGAAGAATCGGCTCCAATGAAAGCGAGCGAACAACACTGTTGAACTTCTCAATATTTTTGTTTAGTCTAAATAAATAAGTAAAATTTATAAAATTCCCAAAAAATTTATTGCAAATTGTAAGTGGTGGAAAAATTGGATTCATTTAAACCATCCACGCTCTTCCGACTTCTAACATCTGCTAGTAAAGCTATGATAGACTCCTTAAAATAGTCACCCTTAAGGTACTCCCTTTACTCTTGGATTTCTTTCTTCACAGGCCTGACTGCAAATACACTTACAACCTATTTCGTAGAAGAGTGGACAACGAAGGGCATACGTTGCAATCTTGTATTTAGCAATGGAACTCTAATCCACTGGCCGATGAAAACTTGCTTGAAGATGTGTCAATAGGTGTCTCGTAGGCAGAATCACCATAGCAACATGGATGTAGGGGTAACGTTCAAATTTGGTCCCACGACAAATTTGGAGTTACAAAATGTTAGATCAACCTCTATATATTATCCTTAATATAAAATCTTAAATTTAGTGTATTTGAATAACGAAATTGAAGGCCAAACGTAAAATTGGTTATCAAAATGTGGACGATTAGATAGGTTGGCGGTTTTAGCGGGATTTGATTTTGAGAGGACAAAGGGAAGTCATGTTTTAAAAATAGTGCGACTTTAAGTTCCAAATAAGTGAAAATATTAGTATATTTTTTTGCCAAGTTTTCGGGATTATGGAACGGTCGTTTATGGTGAATTTACAGTAGTTAATTGGATTGGTAAAGATGGCTGTAAATCTACACCGTTGGATTAAAATCACCATATTATATTTGTTCATGATATAGAATTTTATATAGTGCTTTTGCGTTCATTTTCAAAAACTGCGATTGAGCTTAACAAATCGTGCACTACCAATAGTAATACAGTCAATTCCAGTTAATTGGAAAACCGCTTTATTGGGAAAAATTTTGAAAAATAGGAACGGTCATTAGCTTGGTTGTTAACACGATGACGAGCGCGCTGAACGCTCCAGCACATCACAAAACGATGAAAACATATAAAAGAAATGATTATGAATATTCGTCGAATCACATTCAGAGAAACTGATGATGTTGCTCGCAGATTTGTGGCAAACCAATTTATGGCTTTTGCATCACGATAATTTACCTGCTTGCATTTAATCACAAGAACAACACTGTAATGATGCCCCATTGTTCATATTCGCTAGACTCCTTTAACGTTCTTCTGTTCACTAAAATAAAATGACTTTAAAGGGTCGTTCTTTTGGAGGTATAGATGAGATTAGAAACATAACACTGAGAGACCTAAAAGTATCCTAGAGAATGAGTTCCAGAAGCGTTTCAGCGATTTGAATAAGGATTGGCGTGAGTGAATGAAAACTACTTAAAAGAAGATAACATTGATGTAGACGGACAAATAAAATTCTTTCTACAAAAACGGAAATTTCAGTTATTTTTAACACCTCGTATATATTATTTAGAATAAGCAGCAAAGAATTTGAACAGCAATATAGCGTCAAGTATTCACCGGCCGAATAGAAAGCAGGAGACCGCGGTTCAAGCCTGGTCGCTCCGGATACACTGCTATGATCAATTTTAGCCCAATTTCCTAGAAGGTAATAATAACCTCTGGTAGTATATTAATGAAAATTAGGAATTTCTTGCAAAAGTAAGTTATCTTCAATTACAGAAAAGTTTTTCTCCGGATCTTTAAAAATCTGTGCAATGCCAAAATTGTAACAACGTGGTTAATCATCAAGAGCTGTTTTACGATTTGAGAGTGCCTATTCGTGTTGACAATATTTTAAAAATTTAAAACCACTAATACAAAAAATAAGGAGCTTAAGTTCCAAGACATTAAAAGGATTCTGATGAATGCACACAAGTGCGGAAGACAAGAAGTACAAAAGTAAACAAACGTAGAAAACATCAGTGATTTCTTTATTATGGAAGAAGAAAGAGCTATTTTTAAATTTATGTTTGGAACATTTTTTACCACGGAACTATTAACAGATGATAATAAAGATAATAAAATAAAATTTCACCAGAAAAGAAGTAAATGGTAACGAAGAGATTTATACAACCACTATAATGAAATTAACAATAGCACAACCGCCAAAAATTCTTATGTTGCATATAAAGCGCTTTAAATTTGAAAATGGAAAATTGAGAAAAGTTTCTAAATTACCTACTACAAATTTACACATTAAAGAATAGCGGATGGACGAAAACAAGAATATCTAAAATCTGAAAGATTATAGCCTCTATGCTGTATTGATTGAACAATACAATAGGTTTAAATTGAATTCTAAAAATAATTAAAATTCTCAAAACCCCTGATGGTAAATTAAGGAAAAATGACAACCAAGAATTGAATTTACCACCTTTGAAATTAGCCAATATTCTCAATAAGTTGGTGGTGTATAATCGCAAAGTGTGATTTTTGACCACAGTGGAAGAATTGGCACAATTGGAAATGGGCGTACAACACAATTTTCACGAATTTTATGATGTCTGTACTCCAAACTTTAACTTAAGAATATAAAAAGACACCGAACAGCGATTACCAACGGCGTGGAGATCACTAAGGAGAAAATGCCGAAATTTACGAACGCTTACAGAAGAAAAAGTGAAGGCATTTCATGTGCAACAAACTTGCAAAAGTAGCTTATCTTCAACTGCAGAAAAGTTTTCTCCGGATCTTTAAAGTATCTGTGCATTGTCAAAATTGTAATAACGGGGTCAAACATCAAGAGCTGTTTTACAATTTGGGAATGCCTATTGAATTGCCAATATTCTAAAGAATCAAGAACCACTAATAGAAAAATCAAAGAACTTAAGTTCGAAGATACTTTAAACATTTCTGATGAATGGACAAATGCGAAAGGCAAGAAGACCAAAAGGCCCAAATTTTGTCGACATCTGGATCAAGTCATTGAGTGAGGTGTTCAGTGCGTGAAACTAGTTGATTAGTTACATGTAATTTCCGAAAGAAGAAAGAAAACCGAGAAGAAAAAAATTTAAATTTCTCAATGTTTTTTTTTGCAGATAACTGATGTTGAAACAACAAATTGTTTTCATTTTATTTATTTAATTAGAACTTAGAACCCACGGTATCACGCGGATACACTGCTATTGGTTATTAAGCAAAACCGCTTACAGTCTTTGGTTAGGTTAGGTTAGTATGATGTAGGTGCCAATTTAAGATTGCCAAGACTGCGGCAAGAAATCGAGCTAATTGGAGGACTTTCGGAAAACCAGTACGGATTCCAGAAGTTGAGATCAACTATTCAGGCTGTCGAGCAGGTGAGGAAAGCAAACAGATGCACCTGGAGGACGAAGTGTTTTGCATTATAGTCACATTGGACGTAATAAATGCTTTCGACTCAGCCGGGTGGGGCAATATTGTCGCTTCTCGAGCGGAGGATAGACGCTGTGTAACATGAATTACGGCGGCGTCCTCGGGTTGCCATGCTGGGCAAGAAACAATGGGGTTTGCCGACGACATCACTGGGACGGTAACCGCCAAAACTGCTGATGCACCAGAAGATAATATCAACGAAGCTATCCAGCGGATTTCCGATTGGATGGAATAGAAAAACCTGCAGCTCGTGTCCGAAAAGACTGAGGTGGTCCTTGCAGTTGATAGAAGGAAGTGCCGTCCCATTAACGATAGACTCATGAGAACCTCCATCGAACCAAAAGAAAGTGCAACAGTTCTGGGCATTGACGTAAACAAACACTTAAATTTTAGGAGGAACCTCAATAGAATGGCGGAAAAAGCTGTCACGCTGATAAAATCCGTTGCACGCATACTGTTCAATTTGCGGGGGCATGAGTGGTCGGTAGACTCGTAAGATCATTCCAAAAATTAACTAGTGGTACAGCAAGAGTTGAAGTTTATTACCTTTTTCTCTTAGACAGGGATAACCCTATATGCCCAGATTTTTTGCAGCCATTTAAGAAACGCCGTCAGATATTTTTATTTATAAAATTTATAGATATAATACCAATTGTAAACCTGCCTTTAATAGCTATTTATTATATTTATACGTCAATTCAGAATTACGCGCTTTGATACTGTGCTATTTTAGCCGCCAACTTAATATAGATAACTTATTTTTAAGTTACTTGAACAATTTTTGTCAAACTCCTACAACATCAAAAGTTTCGTCTTAATTTTGCTTTTGTCAGTTGGTAGTTAAGAAGTAGCTGGTATTTATAAAAAGACAAACGTGATTTAAAATAAATCCACCGATTGAATTCCACATAAAACTGAAGGTCCAGCATGGGATACTTTCGTTCAGCTTATCAAATTAGAATCATTGGAGGGGTGCGGCGGGTTCGATTCCTAGCGTCGACGTGAAGCTATGGTTCCGTTCCTGGGTTAACAACGTATGTTCAGCACATATGTCTTGGTTAGTTATCAGAATTAAGTTTGTTATGAATTTAATTTTTACTTTATTGCAAATTTAATAATTGTTCAAAATTCATTGGGGCAAACATCAAACAATTAATTGAAAGACGCTATGAAGTGTATTTTTAAAGTTTGGTACAGTAGTCCCTGGTATGGTGATGTGCGGAAATCTAAACAAGAATGAAATTATCATCCACTAGATGATGTTCCAATACGAATAATGCAGTTTCACAGAAATCCAAACCAACGTCGACCAACGTTAGTAATATTTTAATCAAACGTTTAGATAAAACCATAAATACGATATCGTTGTACAATATGTTTTAATTATTTGAAAACAGAAAGAAGTTTTATTTAAACTGATTCACGTGCAATTAACAAGTAAAAATGAAACGATATTCCGAAGAAAAACAAGAATTTTACTTGAGAAATTATCAAAATTCATTGGGGTAAAACATCAAACAATTAATCGAATGAAGTGTATTTTTAAAGTTTGGTACAGTAGTCCCTGGTATGGTGATGTGCGGAAATCTAAACAAGAATGAAATTATCATCCACTAGATGATGTTCCAATACGAATAATGCAGTTTCACAGAAATCCAAACCAACGTCGACCAACGTTAGTAATATTTTTATCATAATTTTAGATAAAACCATAAATACAATATCGTTGTACAATATATTTTATTATTTGAAAACAGAAAGAAGTTTTTATTTAAACTGATTCACGTGCAATTAACAAATGAAAATGAAACGATATTCCGAAGAAGAAACAAGAATTTTACTTGAAAAACTATCAAAATTCATTGGAGTAAAACATCAAACAATTAATCGAATGAAGTGTATTTTCAAAATTTGGTACAGTAGTCCCGGGTATGGTGATGTGCGGAAATCTAAACAAGAATGAAATTATCATCCACTAGATGATGATCCAATACGAATAATGCAGTTTCACAGAAATCCAAACCAAGGTTAGTAATATTTTTATCAAAATTTTGGATAAAAGCATAAGTACGATATCGTTGTACAATATGTTTTCATTAATTACGTTGTACGGTTTCCTTGGACGCTGATGGTATCATCAAAGGGTTTTGTTTCGTACATTTTAAAGAACAAGATTGCGCAGAAATAGCCGTTCAAAAAGTAAATGAAGCATTTTTAAATTATATCAAAGTATTTGTAGGCAAGTTTATTCGACGTGTGCAATAATCTGTACGTAAAAAATTTAATAAAAGATTATCCTAAAGAGGTCCCAAAAAAAGATTGAGAGTAATTGGACGTGTGATGATTGCAACTGGCGAGAATGATTTGGGTTTTGTTCTATTCTTCGCGCGAAGAAGCACCTGCAGCAATAAGTTAAATAAATGGTAAAATTCTTCAAGCTCTAAAACATGGTAGGTATTTAGGCTCAGTGTAAAATCTGGGGGGAAACCTTCAATCGTATTTCAAATTATAATGGAGACAATTTAATGAAAACTGGAATGGGTAGAATTTCAGAAAATGCAGAAAAATATCAAGAAGTGATCATCTTGGACATAGCAAATTTTCAAAATTTAGTACAGTAGCTACTAGGATGATGACGCGCAGAAAGCAAATCAAGAATTCATGTTGAATAATTTATATGTAAAAAATGTACCGAAGGATTATGCTGAAGAGCATATGAAAAGAGTTATTGAAAGTACTTGAACGTGAGAAGATTGCGAGAATGAAAAATCAATATTTACAATAAAGATATCGGTGGTAAACGGTTACATGTCAGTCGAGCTGAAAAAAAAACGGAGAGACGGTAAAATTACGTGAACATCACAAAATGAAAACAGAGAGGCGACGATATTATCTATATAATGGCTTCATGCGTTCTAAAGTATATTTAACACAAGTCTTGTCGCAGGATTTGGCAAATAATCGTAACCCAGGAGTTGGCTTTGTGTGGTATTTTTCGTGCAAAGCACATGAAGCAATAAGTTAACTGTATTTTTAAACTGATTTATGAACTGCAGAAACAGTGAATTCTTATTTATAAATATACAGTAGCGCTCATAAATATGGTTGCACTCAATTTTTAGCAAAATTAATAAAAGCAAAACTTATTTTGCAAATTGTTGTATCATTCCTAAAAGTAAGTAGGCTAATACAGATTTTGACGTATAAAATTTAATGTTGTTAATAACGTGAACAGTATAAAAATATAATTATTTCTTATTCAGTGTCCAAAAGTAAAGTGGCATATTCTTTAAAACGTCAAAACTGTAAATAAAATTAATTTTTCGAAATAAACTTGTTAGAGTAGTTGCTTCAACAGTAAGAATTATGGTAAAGACGAAAGAATATTCCGAAGATCTGAAAATGCGATTTTGAAATCATTGAAAATGGAGACTCTTTAAGGACAGCAAATCGCAAATTTGGTATACCAAATCAAACTATAGGTCGTTGGATCCGTAAAATAAACCAATATGGATCAGTGGCCAATCGACCAAGAACCGGGCGACCACGAAAAACAACCGGACGGGAAGATAAAATGATCGTTCGTGATGCGGTAAAGAATCCTCGTTTAATGGCTACCGAAATTGTCCGTGATTTTAACGAGAATCGCGAAGATAATATTAGTGTTTCGACAGTGAAACGTCGACTGAAGTCAGCTGGACTATTTGGTAAGCGTCCTTCTAAGAAACCAATAATTTTGAAGAAGAATCGGATAGCCCGATTAAAATTTGCCAAAGATCACTTAAACTGGGGAGTTCAAGAATGGTCTAAAATTCTTTAGAGCGATGAGAGCAAATATAATTTGTTTTCTTCTGATGGTATTAAGTATATTCGACGTCCAGTAAATAAAAGATATGATGTTAAGTATCAGGTTCCCACTGTAAAACACGGCGGTGGAAGTGTCATGGTGTGGGGCTGCTTTTCCCGTGATGGTGTTGGACCTATACACTTAATCGATGGTATTATGGATCGGTTTACGTATGCTGACATATTAAAAGATCACATGCTACCACATGGGAAGAGAATAATGCCACGCGGCTGGATGTTTCAGCAAGATAATGACCCGAAATATGCTTCAAAGCATGTTAAAGGTTACATGGCGAAGGCTAATATCCGCCTACTTGAGTGGCCTAGTCAGTCTTCTGACTTAAATCCTATAGAGCATTTGTGGGAAGAGCTCGAGCGACAAATTAGAAGTGGGACATACCAAAATAGGAGTTAGTTATGAGAAGCTTTAAGGAGAGAATGGCAAAAGATTCCATTGGAGCGTTTAGTAAGCTTGTTGACTCTATGCCTTCTCGATGCAAAGCAGTTATAGCCGCAAAAGGTTATGCAACAAAGTATTAATTGTTTTAATCTTTATATTTTAATAAAGTACTTTAAATTTTGTTTTAAGTGCTTTTAATAATACTTTATTATAAGCAAATATTTCCTATTTTGTGATTTTTAAATTTTTACTTGTTTATAAAATTTTTCAAATAATTTTAATTATGTGTTATAATTCCAAGGTATTTAAAGAATAAATTTTGAAAATTTAGGAAAATTTCCTTGAAATTTAAAAAAGTTATCACAAAAAAACTAAGTGCAACCGTACTTATGATCGCTACTGTAATAAAAACCCATTTATAACCTCGAAACCAGGCCACCACCAGCAATAATTTTGGATATTCTGCGTCAAAATAAAGGAATTTTCCCTATGTGTCACGTGATTATAAAACGCTACTTCCCAAAAATAACTCAACTACCCAAATCAGGAAGAGTAACGTATAGAAAATGTCACCCGATATAAAAATATATAAAAATTGCAAAACACTTATCTTATTTAACAGCCTTTGATGATGTTGTTCGATGGTGAGGCAATAATTTTCTTCCAAATGAAGTTTCCAAATAAAACAGGGCGATAGGAGAGCTTGATATCAATGAACAATGTCAATAATATTCCTAAAAATAAAAAAGGCGTAAAGCGATTGCAAATCTCACATCCACAAAATCGAACAGCTGAATTAAAGAAACTTGGTTAACTTTGACCAAGGGATTTTCTTTATAAAAAATATATTTAATAACTTAAAATTAGAATCAATTTTGGATAAAAGCATAAGTACGATATCGTTGTACAATATGTTTTCATTAATTACGTTGTACGGTTTCCTTGGACGCTGATGGTATCATCAAAGGGTTTTGTTTCGTACATTTTAAAGAACAAGATTGCGCAGAAATAGCCGTTCAAAAAGTAAATGAAGCATTTTTAAATTATATCAAAGTATTTGTAGGCAAGTTTATTCGACGTGTGCAATAATCTGTACGTAAAAAATTTAATAAAAGATTATCCTAAAGAGGTCCCAAAAAAAGATTGAGAGTAATTGGACGTGTGATGATTGCAACTGGCGAGAATGATTTGGGTTTTTGTTCTATTCTTCGGGCGAAGAAGCACCTGCAGCAATAAGTTAAATAAATGGTAAAATTCTTCAAGCTCTAAAACATGGTAGGTATTTAGGCTCAGTGTAAAATCTGGGGGGAAACCTTCAATCGTATTTCAAATTATAATGGAGACAATTTAATGAAAACTGGAATGGGTAGAATTTCAGAAAATGCAGAAAAATATCAAGAAGTGATCATCTTGGACATAGCAAATTTTCAAAATTTAGTACAGTAGCTACTAGGATGATGACGCGCAGAAAGCAAATCAAGAATTCATGTTGAATAATTTATATGTAAAAAATGTACCGAAGGATTATGCTGAAGAGCATATGAAAAGAGTTATTGAAAGTACTTGAACGTGAGAAGATTGCGAGAATGAAAAATCAATATTTACAATAAAGATATCGGTGGTAAACGGTTACATGTCAGTCGAGCTGAAAAAACGGAGAGACGGTAAAATTACGTGAACATCACAAAATGAAAACAGAGAGGCGACGATATTATCTATATAATGGCTTCATGCGTTCTAAAGTATATTTAACACAAGTCTTGTCGCAGGATTTGGCAAATAATCGTAACCCAGGAGTTGGCTTTGTGTGGTATTTTTCGTGCAAAGCACATGAAGCAATAAGTTAACTGTATTTTTAAACTGATTTATGAACTGCAGAAACAGTGAATTCTTATTTATAAATATACAGTAGCGCTCATAAATATGGTTGCACTCAATTTTTAGCAAAATTAATAAAAGCAAAACTTATTTTGCAAATTGTTGTATCATTCCTAAAAGTAAGTAGGCTAATACAGATTTTGACGTATAAAATTTAATGTTGTTAATAACGTGAACAGTATAAAAATATAATTATTTCTTATTCAGTGTCCAAAAGTAAAGTGGCATATTCTTTAAAACGTCAAAACTGTAAATAAAATTAATTTTTCGAAATAAACTTGTTAGAGTAGTTGCTTCAACAGTAAGAATTATGGTAAAGACGAAAGAATATTCCGAAGATCTGAAAATGCGATTTTGAAATCATTGAAAATGGAGACTCTTTAAGGACAGCAAATCGCAAATTTGGTATACCAAATCAAACTATAGGTCGTTGGATCCGTAAAATAAACCAATATGGATCAGTGGCCAATCGACCAAGAACCGGGCGACCACGAAAAACAACCGGACGGGAAGATAAAATGATCGTTCGTGATGCGGTAAAGAATCCTCGTTTAATGGCTACCGAAATTGTCCGTGATTTTAACGAGAATCGCGAAGATAATATTAGTGTTTCGACAGTGAAACGTCGACTGAAGTCAGCTGGACTATTTGGTAAGCGTCCTTCTAAGAAACCAATAATTTTGAAGAAGAATCGGATAGCCCGATTAAAATTTGCCAAAGATCACTTAAACTGGGGAGTTCAAGAATGGTCTAAAATTCTTTAGAGCGATGAGAGCAAATATAATTTGTTTTCTTCTGATGGTATTAAGTATATTCGACGTCCAGTAAATAAAAGATATGATGTTAAGTATCAGGTTCCCACTGTAAAACACGGCGGTGGAAGTGTCATGGTGTGGGGCTGCTTTTCCCGTGATGGTGTTGGACCTATACACTTAATCGATGGTATTATGGATCGGTTTACGTATGCTGACATATTAAAAGATCACATGCTACCACATGGGAAGAGAATAATGCCACGCGGCTGGATGTTTCAGCAAGATAATGACCCGAAATATGCTTCAAAGCATGTTAAAGGTTACATGGCGAAGGCTAATATCCGCCTACTTGAGTGGCCTAGTCAGTCTTCTGACTTAAATCCTATAGAGCATTTGTGGGAAGAGCTCGAGCGACAAATTAGAAGTGGGACATACCAAAATAGGAGTTAGTTATGAGAAGCTTTAAGGAGAGAATGGCAAAAGATTCCATTGGAGCGTTTAGTAAGCTTGTTGACTCTATGCCTTCTCGATGCAAAGCAGTTATAGCCGCAAAAGGTTATGCAACAAAGTATTAATTGTTTTTAATCTTTATATTTTAATAAAGTACTTTAAATTTTGTTTTAAGTGCTTTTAATAATACTTTATTATAAGCAAATATTTCCTATTTTGTGATTTTTAAATTTTACTTGTTTATAAAATTTTTCAAATAATTTTAATTATGTGTTATAATTCCAAGGTATTTAAAGAATAAATTTTGAAAATTTAGGAAAATTTCCTTGAAATTTAAAAAAGTTATCACAAAAAAACTAAGTGCAACCGTACTTATGATCGCTACTGTAATAAAAACCCATTTATAACCTCGAAACCAGGCCACCACCAGCATTAATTTTGGATATTCTGTGTCAAAATAACGGAATTTTCCCTATGTGTCACGTGATTATAAAACGCTACTTCCCAAAAATAACTCAACTACCCAAATCAGGAAGAGTAGCGTATAGAAAAAAGTTACCCGATTTAAAAATATATAAAAAAATTGCAAAAACACTTATCTTATTTAACAGCCCTCGATGATGTTGTTCGATGGTGAGGCAATAATTTTCTTCCAAATAAAACAGGGCGATAGGAGAGCTTGATATCAATGAACAATGTCAATAATATTCCTAAAAACAAAAAAAAAGGCGTAAAGCGATAGCAAATCTCACATCCACAAAATCGAACAGCTGAATTAAAGAAACTTGGTTAATTTTGACCAAAGGATTTTCTTTATAAAAAAATATATTTAATAAACTAAACTTAAAATTATAATCAATTTTTTTAATTTATTGATGTTTGAATTGCACACACAGTGAATTCTTAATTTAAATATTATATAAAACCCATGTATAACCTGGAAACCATGCCACCACCAGCATTAATTTTGGATATTCTGCGTCAAAATAAAAGTATCGCTGAATTATAATCTCAGAAAAGAAACTTACCGTATTGAATTTTTTTAAACATTGAAGGAATACGCCGGTCTTTGTTTATAATAAATTTACCAATAATGTATCATTAAAGTTCAGTATTGTAGTAGTAGTAGTAGTAGTACTCTTTAATTAACAGTACGGCTAATTTATTTTTTTAATAAATATCGACAATATTGTTAATTTTTAAATTTTTTCTGTGATTTACCATGAAAGTATTCAATAATTTCTTTTCTTCTTAACTCAACAAATCTAATTGGTTTTGGCAGGTAATAACAACCACGATTAATATACGACGTTTCGGTTGATGATAAACGTAATGTTCGGCGTAGTAAAAAATTAAAAAAATTTCTGACCTTTATAGTGCACGTTGAATAATAATGGTGAGCCAAAAGTAACAACGGTAAGCCAAATGGTGAGCCAAAAGCTAAAACCCTGAAAATTTAAAGTTAATAAATGTGGTTACTTTTAATGAAGACCAGATTACTTCTCAAAAAGGTGCTTAATAAAGCCGGTAAAAACAGAAAAAATTCGAAAGCGTAGTAACCAATATTAATCCCGCAGAAACTTGGATGAAAATAACACTATGTTTCACAATGAATTGAATAACTACAACGTCCAAATAATATTACTTTTTTCAAAAATTTATAGCAAGTAAAACTTTTTCGAATGGCAACACTCAATTGGAAAAATGTGCGTTTTATCAATGCTGATAAACATTTGTTAAATGTATTTAAATTCAAAATTTGAATTGGTATGCCACATTTGGACAATTATCGAAACTACATTAAAGAAATCTGTAATTAATTTAAGTTATTTTTAACAAAACGTCAAACAGTAACAATTTATTGTTCAACCGTTTTAAGTAAAAAAGCTACAACCTTGCCAAAAAAAGCAACCAAATACAACTACTAATAATAATAATACATTTAATTTTTTGGGTGGGCTTGAAACTCGTAAACTGACGTAACTTGGAGTTAAGGGCTCGGTACCTACAAAAATCAGTTCAACGTATTGATGAAATAAGAGAACGCAAAATGAAGGAAAAAGATGACGCAGCAACCTATGCGGACCCCTGTCCTGTTTCAAATCAAAAATTGATTGAAGAACAGCAGCTCTGCGCAAAACAAAACCATAAGTGAAATACTTATCTTTCACCATTTGCACAACCTGACGGGCCCATTTTGCTAACCACACAACAATTTTTTTCATCTTCTCTGTTTGTTTCGAACGGTTTTGGCCCCGTTTTACATATTTGATTTAAATGTCGCTTCCATAGCACTTTAAATTTTAGCACTCCACATAAAGAGGTCCTGCTACACAAAGCTTTTTCGATTTTCACCCTTTCCCATCTCGTTTTGTTGTCGCGGTCTGTATAATCTCTTACGTAGGCTTCCTCTTCTATTACAAATGTTTGTTGTCTATCTTTCTTTATTTTCACTTGACTTTTCTTGTTTTGGTCTTCAGAAGTTGGTTTTAGCGTGTAAAACCTGGTTCCTATTTCCTGTTAAACATTCGATATGCCGGTGTTACTTGGGTTGTGCAATGTTCGGTCGTACGATAACACAAAAGGTATCGAACTATTATTTCCTCTGCTAATATCCGATTATTTAGGTCACATAAAAACTTCTGTAAGGTTGCCATTACGGACTTGACTGTATTTTCGCTGCTCCATTTGAAGCTGGGTGGTATGATGGACTTAAACTATGTCGGATTCCGTTTACCTTACAAAATAGTTTGAAGTCTGCAGATATAATGCGATACGGTGCGATTTCTTCGGTACACACAACCTAAAAGGTGCCAGCTAACTCATCGTGAGGTCGGGGTCAGCCCTAAAGAATTTTGAATGCGTGTGCACCGCATCTTATCGATATGAGTATACCAAGGGCGCCACACATCAAAAACGGTGTTTTGGAAGAATCTTACTACTGTCGAAGTTGAATCCAACTGAGTTTTACAATACGTTTCACTCTGAAAGAGAAATTAACCACACAAAAACACAATTTAACAAATAAACGTATAATAAGCTCAGTTCTATAAATTGGCCAATCGGACCAGGTTCTTAAAATTATTCTGTAATTTAAATTGTAGCGCTACGTTAACTGAAAATGACTTACTTAATTTTAAATAACAAATAATTAACAAGAATTTCTAATGACTTTTTTTGAATTTAAACAACAAATAACTGCTAATGTGGTGGATTTCGGTAATAGCGTGGCAGCAAATAAATGTTGATCTTCAACATAAATAAAAACTTTATTCGATATTAAGAAATACAAAATAAATAAAATTATTAAATAAACTTAAAATAAATTAAACAATTAGCTACAATTTATTTTTATTATAATTTAACATTAAATTAAAATTTCCAAAATTAATAATAAGTGTAAATACATAGAACCGAGTACAACGTTTTGTCATCCCATCGATTTCTTGATGCATGAAGTATGAAAGATATATTATATTCTTGATAATCGCGAGTTAAGGAACAACTTACTTAAAACTCATTAAATAGGAAAAACTAAACTCAATTTGTTATTTGTAGTTTAAACGAGTTGTGGCGGCTCTGTCAATTGTCAAATTCAAATTTTTGAATTTTGGTTGGCAACACGTTTAAGTTGGCAAGACTGGCGACATCACACATCCAAGGTACAGGCGCTGACCAAATGGAGGACCAAGAACAGTTATAGAAAGTTAGTTCAAGTGATCAGTAGTCCCAACGGTCTAGAAGTGTGTTGTAGTTCGTTTGCACGTTGTTATTATTTTTTTGTATTTTGTTATTTTACTTGTTATCCAAATCGTTAGAATAAAACACCGTTTATCGTTAAGTATTGTGTTTTTGTGTGGAACCGTCGACCAAAACCCACACTGGTGACCCGACAGAAGAACATCAAAAATACCGTTGTATTGAACACACGAGGAACTTTCGAGGCAAGTAAAACAGTAATACAGTAAATCTAACCTGTCGTTTTTTTGGGTTTTTGGGGAACAAAAGTCGACCACGTGCAACTGCAAAAAATGTCGAACTCACGTGAACAAACCACCAACGACGAAAGAGGAACACAGCAACAATCCACCGCTGATTTAGAAGCAAGGATAACAGAGTTGCTAAATCAGGTTGACCACTTAAGGAGGGCACAGCAACACTCAACGCCCGAGGGATCACTTCAAACACCTGCATACATGGAATCAAGTAAGGTTTCAACCAAGGTACCTCCGTTTCACCCAAGAAGACCCGATCTGTGGTTTTACCAAGTGGAAGCGCAATTTCGAAACAATGGCATCACAGCAGATCAAACTCGTTTCGACATCATCATAGCTTCACTCGAACCACAATACCTTGATGTAGTAGCAAATTTAATCCAAAATCCTCCACCAACCGATAAGTACCAGGCATTAAAAAACTTACTAATCCAGGAATACGCAGAGTCGCAGGAAAGAAAGCTAAAACAACTACTGCAAGGCATCGAATTAGTAGATCACAACAAACCTTCAACGTTGCTACGAAAGATGAAGGATTTGGCAGGGTCCTCAATGAGCGAAGCTACGATAGAGGCATTATGGCTTTCTAAACTCCCGGAAACTGTTCGCGCAATTGTTAGTTCCCTGGACATCAATCTACTAAAGAAAGCAACAACGGCAGATAAAATTACAGAAATAGCCACCTTCGAAACCTCTGTGACAACAGTAAATGCCGACAAGGCACAAGTCAAAGACACCATACAAGACCAACTTCTTTCACTTACCAAAAAAGTAGAAGTTTTAACCACAAAATTTGAACGTAGCAGATCCCAGTCAAGAGATCGAAGCCACTCAGGTACCAGAAGCACCCACGTAATCAAGAAATATGATACTTGTTGGTATCACTTCAAATTCAAGGATAACGCGAAGAAGTGCACGGAATGGTGCAAACTAAACCAAAAAAATCAAAAAAACTAAGCACGCAACACCCATCGCCAGTGACAGATGAGGTGTTGTCCATGAAATCCAGTCGCTTGTTTGTCACAGATAAAACGCTTAATATTAAATTTTTAGTGGACACAGGTTCAGACCTATCACTAATCCCACCTACAGCTCGTGACAAGAAAAATCAAACCAACGATTTCAAATTGTATGCTGCAAACGGTTCCATAATAAAACATTTGGACAAAAGCTGGTAAATATAAATCTTGGTCTTCGGCGACAACTTTCATGGCCATTTATCATTGCGGACGTGTCAAAACCGATAATAGGTGCAGACTTCCTTGATAAATTCGGATTATTAGTGGACTTGAAAAACCAAAAACTTATTGACAACACCACGAAGTTAAAAGTTTTTGGCAAAGTAGAAACAATCACCAACTCAGATGTGAACATTTCGTCAGTTCCAATTGATTCTGTATGCAAGCAACTATTGCGAGAATTTATTGACATAACACAGTCAAACCAGTGCAACAGACCACCTACAGAATCAAGTGTGTTCCACCACATCGAGACTCAAGGACCACCAGTTTTTGCAAAAGCACGTCGGTTGCCTCCTGAAAAATTCGAAATTGCCAAAAAAGAGTTCGAGTACATGATACAGCAGGGCATATGTCGTCCTCCAACTCACCTTGGGCCAGCCCACTTCATCTGGTTCTAAAAAGAATGGGGATTGGCGTCCATGTGGTGATTACCGTCGATTAAATACAGTAACCGTTCCTGATCGATACCCAGTGCCACACATCCAAGATGCAACCATCAACATGTCCGATTCACAGGTGTTCTCGAAGATAGACTTAACCCGAGCGTATAACCAGATTCCGGTACACAAAGATGACATTCCAAAAACTGCAATCATCACGCCTTTTGGACTCTTTGAGTTTACAGTAATGATGTTTGGTTTACGGAACGCTGGTCAAACATTTCAGAGGTACATCGATCAAGTACTACAAGGTTTACCGTTTGTTTTCAAATACATCGATGATATCGTAATCGCATCAAACAGTGACGAAGAGCATGCTAAACACCTACGAACCGTTTTCGAACGTTTACGCAACCATGGCCTCACGATCAATATTGGCAAGTGCGAATTTTTTAAAGCAGAAATCAATTTTTTAGGGCACATCATCAACAGTCATGGCATTCAACCCGCACCAGAAAAAGTTGATTTGATCACGAATTTCCCACAACCTAAAATTGCTCAAGAACTTCGTAGATTTCTTGCATCTCTAAATTTTTTTAGACGTTGCATTCCTCACGCAGTCATATCTCAAGGTATTTTGCAAAAGCTGATAAAAGGAAACAAAAAGAACGACAAATCTAACATCGAATGGAATGATGAAACTCTAGCGGCTTTTGAAAATTGTAAAAAAGAACTAGCCAATGCTGTCATGTTATCCCATCCATCGGCCAACGCTCAGCTATGTATACACGTCGACGCATCAGACACATCCGTAGGTGCAGTACTTCAACAAGCAACAAATGGAAAACTACAACCGTTAGGTTTCTATTCAAAGCGATTGACAAGCACACAAGCACGTTACAGTACATACGACAGAGAACTACTGGCCATTTACCAAGCTATCAAACACTTTCGATCATCTCTCGAAGGAAGACAGTTTACAATCTACAGCGATCACAAACCACTCATGTTTATGTTTAACAAAAAACCCGATCAAGCTTCGCCTCGTCAACTGCGTCACATTGATTTTATCAGTCAATTCACAACAGACATTCGTTATGTTCCAGGTAAAGAAAATGTCATAGCAGACATGTTGTCAAGAGTCGAAGCAATATCCAACGGTTTCGCACACACTATTGATTATGAACTGCTAGCTGCACAACAAGCAGACGATGAAGAACTGCAAGCAATCCTCACAGGTAACAGCTCACCAATGTCATTGCAACTGAAATTATGCACGTTTCCCAATGTCAACGCTCAAATATACTGCGACACGTCAACTGGAAAAATACGGCCTTTCATAACGAAGACATCCCGAAGAACAGTTTTCAATGCAATCCACAACCTGTCACATCCCGGCGTCAAATCTACGACAAAATTAATAACCGATAGATTTGTCTGGCCATCAGTTCGACAAGATTGCAGGAAAATGTCCCAAAATTGCCTCTCGTGTCAAAGATCAAAAGTCCAGCGCCATAATAAACCAGCGCTTGCAACATTTTTGGTTCCAGGAGAGAGATTTAGCCACATCAACATCGATTTAGTTGGTCCACTGCCATCATCGCAAGGTTTCACATATTGTTTGACCTGTATAGACAGATTTACACGCTGGCCAGAGATAATTCCGATCCAGGACATCACCGCCGAAACGGTTGCACAAGCTTTAGTCACCGGATGGATTTCAAGATTCGGAGTGCCACAAAACATTACAACGGACAGAGGAAGACAGTTCGAATCAACTCTGTTTCGCGAACTAACCAAAATGCTTGGCGTTAAATACCTTAGGAGCACCGCTTACCATCCTCAAGAAAACGGATTGATTGAGCGACTGCATCGATCCATTAAAACATCGATAAAGTGCTATCGCTCCAACAACTGGGTTGATTTGATTCCCTCAATTCTACTAGGCTATCGTTCCACATTAAAGGAAGACATCGGTGCAACGCCAGCCGAATTAGTTTACGGTACCATGCTAAGATTGCCGGGCGAATTTTTTGAAGGATCAAACAACACATCACCAAGCGATTTCGTAACACATTTAAAGGAAGTTATGCAATTTTTAAAACCAACTCCTACATCCAACCACGCAACCAGAAGACCCGTATTTGTACAAAAAGAGTTGAGAAATTGCAAATATGTTTTTCTGCGTATCGACGCCGTTACTCCACCGCTAACACCTCCTTATGAAGGACCTTACAAAGTGCTACAACAAAAAGAGGTCACGTTTATAACCGAAATAAAAGGTAAACAACAAAAAGTTTCGATTAACCGGTTAAAAGCAGCATATGTAGAAGATATGGACAAACCACAGTCGATAGTGGATCCAGCCTGCAAGCTTCCGAGCCCAAAAATCAAGCCACGGAAGGTTACTCTTCAAGACCCACCTAATCAACCAGCCACATCACGATCAGGACGTCATGTTAAACGACCAGCCAGATTTATCGTGATTTCATCACTAGAGGGGGAGTAATGTGGCGGCTCTGTCAATTGTCAAATTCAAATTTTTGAATTTTGGTTGGCAACACGTTTAAGTTGGCAAGACTGGCGACATCAAACACCCAAGGTAGAGGCGCTGACAAAAACGAGGACCAAGAACGGTCATGGAAAGTTAGTTCAAGTGATCAGTAGTCCCAACGGTCTAGAAGTGTGTTGTAGTTCGTTTGCACGTTGTTATTATTATTTTTTTGTATTTCGTTATTTTTACTTGTTATTTAAATCGTTAGGAATAAAACACCGTTTATCGTTAAGTATTGTGTTTTGTGTGGAACCGTCGACCAAACCCCACAGAGTAAATGGCTCTAGATATTACTTAAGCCTTCGATGCCAGTTTTTCTGTTCATCGCTTTCTTTTCTCTCTTGATACATATTTTTTTGTGAAGCAGTCGATCTAGTCAATCTGTGTTATCTGATATACTATCAGATAATGATATACTACCAGATAATGATGTACTAACGTATAATCTTTCTGATAAACTTGAAGGAAATGCTGAAAATTCACAGGACATTTCTTCAGACTCCATTGATGATCCTAGCTTTCTGCCAGATGGTGATAATCTTTGCAATCATGACTCTACCAATGCATCCGATTCTATCGACACGCAGGACTGTGCAGTCGTGAACTTAGACTCTTGGTCTACAAATATTAACACCAGGAAACAACAACCTAGTGTAAGAGGAATTAATGTTGCTCAAGTCAGCAAGAAAATAAGATTGGCTGAAATACCGATTTTAAAGACGTATTCACGTCAAAAGCGTATTTAGGCAGGAAGCAGTTCAATATTGAGCCAAAAGAAAATCTAGAGAATTGAAACCTTCCTGTTAATGTAAATCTAGTCAAGGCATAAAACCGACTTACTCTTGTGCACAGTTTTCTGAAGAACGTCAACAAGAAATTTACGACAGCTTCTGGAACCTGTTGACATGGCAAGAGAGGAAAGTGTACGTGGCCGGTCAAATTAATGCCAAAGACGTCAAAGAAAGAAAATCCGATTCAAGTAACTCTCGACGATCTGCTTCATTATTTTATCATTTTGACTTGGATAGCACTCAAACTCGTGTTAAAGTATGCAAAAAGTTTTTCCTCAACACATTGTGTATCGGTGAGTAGTCAACAAGAAGTTGGCCCACTGAAATGAAGCAGAAATCAAATGTTGACACATCGACTGTGGATACTGTGCATCCTATTAGGAATAAATTCTTCAAGAACAAAGTAAACAAAGTAAACAATACTTTCGTCTTTAAAAACCTGGTTGAAAATCTGACGACTAACCAGATCTTTGAATTTTTCCGAACAATAATTTTTGTAATCACCGTAAAGGTGAGCTAGAGATTGCCACTGCTGTTCAAGGTACAATTTTTTGGTGCTTTTTTGGCAGTAATGAGATTCTAATTTTGGTAGAGCTGCTAGAAATTCTTGTACCGATTCTTTGTTCTTGAAGAATTTATTCCTAATAGGATGCACAGTATCCACAGTCGATGTGTCAACATTTGATTTCTGCTTCATTTCAGTGACCCAACTTCTTGCTGACCACTCACCGATACACAATGTGTTGAGGAAAACTTTTGCATACTTTAACACGAGTTTGAGTGCTATCCAAGTCAAAATGATAAAATAATGAAGCAGATCGTCGAGAGTTACTTGGATCGGATTTTCTTTTTTTGACGTTTTTGGCATCAATTTGACCGGCCACGTACACTTTCCTCTCTTGCCATGACGACAGGTTCCAGAAGCTGTCGTAAATTTTTTGTAAACGTTCTTCAGAAAACGGTGCACAAGAGTAAGTCGGTTTTATGCCTTGACTCGATTTACATTGACAAGAAGGTTTCAATTCTCTTGATTTTCTTTTTGGCTCGATATTGAACTGCTTCCTGCCTAAATACGCTTTTCCATCCAATCTTCTTTTCTTGTTGACTTGAGCAACATTAATTTCTCTTACACCAGGTTGTCGTTTCCTGATGTTAATATTTATAGATTGAGAGTCTAAGTTCACGACTGCACAGTCCTGCGTGTCGATAGAATCGGATGCATTGGTAGAGTCATGATTGCAAAGATTATCACCATCTGGCAGAAAGCTAGGATCATCAATGGAGTCCGAAGAAATGTCCTGTGAATTTTCAGCATTTCCTTCAAGTTTATCAGAAAGATTATCTGTTAGTACATCATTATCTGGTAGTATATCAGATAACACAGCATCTACTTCAGCCGACAGTATTAGAGCAGGGCTTTCAATTGTTTCTAAACATTGATCAATTATATTAGATAATATGTCAATTATATGATTTAATGTTACTTAAGTGAGCTTCGCGGAGTTTGCTCGTAGGATAATTCCATAATCTTTTTCGTGCGACTGGATGCCTTTTCAAGTTATTCAATTTTAGCTTAAAAGTTCTACAAATTTTAAAATTTAATATTTTATTATTAACTTAGAAGTTCAAAATATAAATAAATAATATAATAATAAGGTAAATAAAATATATATAGATAAAAGCAATAAAAGTTTAAAAAATAAGAAAATTTACTTACCAATCAATTTACATACTATAATATCAAAATTTTATGTCCTTTTGGAATACTAACGTAAAAACTATGTCAGGAGTATTTTTTATAGGTAAGACATTTACCTATTGTAGATAAATATTAATAAATAATTAACGTTCAAGTTGTTGTTATCCACAGTCATTAGACTTACGAGTTTTTCATTTCAGTGTAAAATATACGAGGTTTTCATTTTATCAAATAAAAATATTAAGAGATTTATTTTTAATGGTTTTAAAGCATAATCATTTGAGTAACAAGGTTTTAAATTATATTTTCAAATAAAAATTTTTTTTTCAAATTTGGACTTACGAGGTTTTCACTAGACACCGACGATATATCTCTTACTATGAATGAATGAAAAACTCGTATCTCTAGTGATACCGCTACTGAAAACCTCGTAAATCTTATATACTACAAAGTTGGATGGTAATTTTTTCAAAAAATTTAATCTCATTAAGTGTATTGGTCATGAAAAAGGTCGAATTAAAAAACTAGGAGATGCTCGCCCTTACAATAATTCTTTAGTTCACAAGATTGAATGTCGCAATCACATACTACGAAATTTTTGCAACCATCTTAAAGAATTAAGCGGTAAAAGAGTTAGCTCAAAAAGGCAAATTGTGAGTTCCGAACAAAGAACTAATTTAAAGAATATTATTTTCCGCTTTAGAAAAGGTATACAGGCAGCAGTAAACCACTGGTGTGGGGGAGGATAGCAATCACGAAGAAAAGGTGGCATCTCTTTGTCAAAATATTATTAATTCTGCTAGTCATATATTCGGGGATCATTCCAAATGTGCAGATTATTTTTGCAAAGGTAAGGCTTTATCACTTTGCACGAATCTTTACAATTTCTTTATATCAACAAGTTATATGTACTATATGTTATAGGTTTTTCTGCAAAATTCCAGCTAAGATGTCATGCGGCAGGTATCTCCTTTAACGCAGGATGCCACAAATACCCTGAGTTGATTGTTAAATCTATAAAAAAACGCAGCGCAGGAAAATTTACAAAAGTTATAGTTTCAAAACAGAAAAGTGAACGTCAATAGAAAAATCAGAACAGTATTATTTCCTACGAAATACAAGAAAAAAATTGCATGTGCTGAAGTTGACAGAGACTACGGACCTGAAGCTAATACAATTCAAGAAGATCTTCCAGAATCATTCATAAACGATAAAGAGTTGTTGATTATGTCTTTGCAGAAAACGGCCACACAAATAGAAGATCTTCAAAAAAACTGTTGGTCAAAGTTCCAATAGATTATGGATAGAGGAGAGGTATAAAAGACTCACCGCTTCTTCTTTCGGTAAAATTTGTAAAATGAGATTTTCCTCTTCTTGTGAAGCAACGGTGAGAATTTTATTGTATAATAAATTTGGGGGAAGTACAGCAACAGATTGGGGCAAAACGCATGAGCCAATCGCTATAAAATTATTTGAAGAAAGATTTGGCGTTTATGTCCAACCGTATGGCTTAGTAGTTGACGCCACTTTTGGATATTTAGCTGCCTCTCCTGATGGCTTAGTAGGAGATCATATGTTTGTAGAAATCAAATGCCTCTATTCAATTCGACATTTGTTTTCTGCAGATGCTATTAGTCAGAAGATTATCACATTGCACTTGGGACAACGATAAAATTCGAAAATATGAAAAATGGTATCTGGGCGACCATATTTCATAAGTTATCAACCGATGAAAATCCGCAGCACGAGAATTGCTCCGGGTCTTGGTGTGGCTGGAAGAAGGCACAAGCAACGAATTCCTTGAACACCTTCGACTATAAGACCCCGCTTTCTGCAGAAGTTCTTAACTCAACTCAAGGGGCAATGATTGCCGTCTTTACCATATCAAAACTTAAACTGCTATGGGTAAATAATTTTAGAAAAAAGTGATATAAATGGACCTCGATTTAAACAAGAAAGCGCCGACGAAATATTAGACAACACAAGATTCGAAACAACAGAGCAAAAAGATATCGACGATAAAACCCGGGAACGACTGCACGAATTAGATAAAAAAATCAGCAGATTATTTTCAAAAGACCGTAGTCAATTTAGAAATCGAAGTCTATCCCTAAATCAGTGTGATATATACTATTAGAAGTTCAAATGAAATGCTAGGAGATGCACGGAATGCTATGTACTCCTCCTCATCCACGTAGAAGAATGAGGTACGGCGCACTCAATTCACTCGCTTGTTAGTAAAATAATGCAAGCTTAACTATTTCTAACTCTTTGCCGCAAACGGTACAACCATCAGTATGTACGGATGCTTGTCCAGAGAGTTTAAATGGCCGTTGATCATTACCGACGTCACAAAATCAATAATAGGCGTGGATTTTTTAGATAAAAACGAAATTCGTGCGACGAAGCAACTCCGAAGCTTGACCCTAACCGTAAAAACGTCACGTGGTAAATGTGTGAATGGAAGTTTAAAAACGTCCTGAAGGAGCAGGAATCTCAGTTTTATACTAAGTTTCACCTCTGACGAGATGATTAATAGCAACGCCATGGCAGTGATAATGTGTAATTAGCTATGCAACATACTTGGAATAAACCATATGCTATCATTCTTCCGAATTTAACGTGTTTCTTTTTTCCAAAAAAATCCGCATTTCATACTTATACACCTGGTATATTAAAATAATTATGTATATATTCATTTCGTATTATTATTACTTTTAAATTTTGAACAAGTGCAAATATTTAAATGTTTGCACTTAAAAATTTAGAAAATCAGTTGATTAGTTTTAAAAATTTGTTCAAAACGTTGATTTGATACAAAAAGGAAAAATTATTTCTCAAATCAAATAATAATCAAAAAATTACTTACCATATTAATTTCACTTGTCATCGACGAAGATTCCATATTAACTTTTTTTTTAAATTAGCGTAAAGCCTCGATGAAACACATTTATTCTTTACAGCCCTGTTCCACATTTTTCTATTTTCTACTTTACTTATTGAATTCACGTTTACATTTTAATATCAAGCGCACAATTGCCACATTTAACTAGTAAATTAATAATTATTACCAACCTTATTGAAATACGGTCAGGTTCGTAGTTAGAATATAATTTAAGCAATTAAAATTGTAATTTTGATATACAGAGTAGGACAAAAAATATGGTTTCTCTGTTATATCTGATTAAAGATTTATAATTTTTTTATTAACTCCAAAATACAACAATATATCAATGATAATAAGCCTTAATACATACAGTAAAGAAATACTGGGCATGTACAGGGTGCCCTGTGAGCACTTGGAATGGATGATTTAGAATTAGCATTCGAATTTTTCGAAGACTTTAGATAACACGGGAGCAAGCTTATTGGCCTGTAGGATTTGATGTCCTCAGTCTTTTTCTGGTTTTGAGATCATAACAACTTGAGCGACTTTGCATTGGTTAGGAAAGTGATGTATTCGAATAATTTCGTTGAATATGTAAGTTATTACTTTAATGCACTTATTGTTTGCTTCTTGCAGAACTTTTCCAGTGATCAAATTAAATCCCGACGCTTTATTTGGATTTAAATCTTTAATAGCTCTTCTAACATCACCCATTTTAAATTTCTCAATTGGCAAATCCATTTGGAAAGGAGCCTCTAGATATTCTCATATTTCCTCGTAAATCTCGTAAGTCGAAGGATTTAGTTGAAAGGTGTTTGATAAGTGTTTAGCAAACACATTTCCGTTGTCTTTGTTGTTTGCAACCCATCTGTTGTTTTCGTCTTTAATTAGTGGGATAGATTGCTGTGGTCTTTTAATTTTCTGGTGGCTTTCCACAGGAGTATTCAGTTGTGCTCAGGTTTTCCAAGTATTCGTTGATTCCCCAATTTTGGTTTCTATTATCAAATGTTTTAATTCCTTACCAGCTTTGTTTAATTTAGTTTTATCCTCGGGGTATCTAGTTTGTCGCCATATTTTACGTAGTGCCCGTTTTCAGCTATTTTTGCTTGCTTAAGAACGGTGTTTCTTCCTTTATATATTTATTGAATGCGTCGGGGTTGCTTTCCAGGCAGCTTGTTGTATGTTATTTATTATAGTGCTCACAGCTTCTTCCAAATCATTCTCAGTTTTAGAGGGATGTCCAGTAAGATCAGTTTGTCGAGTTCTTCTCTGTACTTTTTCCATTTAGTTCTTTTACTATACAGAGATGGTTGTTTTCCTTTTTAATAATTCGTGCAAAATACTCGCTATTATTGGCGAATGATCCGAGGAGAGATCCAAACTGGATTCTGCTTTGACCTCGGTCTTTTTGGTGTCGATTTCCTTTGCAACACAGAAATCGATAACATCAGATAACTTATTCTATCTGTTGGCCAATAAGTAGGTTCTCCGGTAGAAATGCTCACCATGTTATTTGCATTCATAGCTTTAGCCAGTTTCTGCCTTTGGTGTTGTCAGTCTAAAGCCCCATAATCGATTTTTGGCGTTGTAGTCACCACCAGCTATGAATCTGCTCACTAGAGTGTTAAAGAATACTTCAAAATCTGTTTTTGTTGTTATGTTTTGGTGGACAATATATAGCGTTAGTAGATTTAACATTGTACCCATGTTTCTGGTGTTTTCTTTGTTCTGTTCGATTAGTTCTTTCCTCAGAGTTTTGAGTCACATTGAAATGACGAGCAGGAGAAAATGATGCGAGCCTATTTGATGGTCGGAAAATATGTTTTACGGCTTCTCGTATCCGCAAATCCGATCACTTTTGAAAAACACAAATTGAAGGAAACAAAAGCCACCAAGAAGGTTCCGAAAAGCTGGTTGCCGACAACATCTGATGAAGAACCGAATGATATCAGAGATTGGCTAGATTGTTTCATGAAACGCCATCCTGATTTGAGTTTACGTCGTCTGATTCCAACATCGATTGGTCAAGCCTCAGCGTTCAATAAACCCGTCGGCGCCGCATTCTTTGACACATATGAACCCATGAGCCAATGGTATATATTTTGTGTAAGCAGTGTGTGGGTATGAATGAAACTGGCTCAGCACATTTTGTGTATGTTGTGGCACCAAAAGATAGCAGTTTGGATAAACGCGGTACGAACGTCACTTTTGCACTCGTTGTTTAACAAAAAACAGTTTAACAAAAGACAGTCTGTCGCGCTTTTAACGTCATTTCTGAAAGTTTTCCAATCTGTGAACTTTGATTTCAGTGTAGGTGCCTTGGCTTTTGACATTATTTTTGAGCTGAGCGTGAAAGCTACTGGTGAATGATCCGATGAGAAATCGAGACATGATTCAGTCCTGGCACAATTTGTAGAGATTCCTCTGCCTACAAAAAATCGATTACATCCGGTATTTTTCATATATCGGTTCGCCAGTAGATTGGTTCACCAGCAGAAAGGTGGTACATGTTTTTAGATTGCATGATTTTGAACAATTCTCTACACTTGGAAGTTATGAGTCTTGATCCCCATTGTGTGTGCTTAGCATTGTAGTTGCCTCTAGCAAGGAACTGATGTCCCAATAAATCGTAAACATTTTCGTATTGCGCCGTTTTAGTTGCGTGTTTTGGTCGGTAATACACAGCTGCAATTGTCAATGGTCAAGGCTAGTCCTCGACAGTTATACTAGTTACCTGGAAAAGTTTTAGTTTGTAGTACCTTTGTGTGTTTTGTTTTATTGTGTTTTTATTAATATGGCAGCACCTTCATGTGCATTGCCACATTGCCACATGACACATTGGGTGTCATGTACCGAGTACTTGGGAATTTGTATGAAGTTTTTCTTACAAGGAGACCACCCGACCTTACCCTCACCGATTTGCTTGGTTTTTGTTTTATGAGCAGGTTATGACTAGAAATGAAGCGGGCCAAAATATTAGAGCGCGATATTCACCCGTTGCCGAGAAAATCTACTTTGAAAATATCGTCTTTTTTCATATTTTATGGGTACGGCTGAAGGGTCTAGTAGTCTTGGGGAGGCCAAACAAATCTAGATCTATACGATGAAGTATTTCAGGATGAAGAAGGTCAATCAACTTGTACGATTAAAGTAATTCCTCCGAAATGTACACCATTGGTCCAGCCTTGCGATGTTTACTTTTATCGACAAGTAAAAAATTTTATCAAACGTCTTCAAAATTGTGCACAGTTGATCGAGACACAACGTGAAATCAATTCTCGGGAAGATTGCATAAAAATACAATCGATAGTACAACATCAGTTGTCCTCACCAATTTTTTCGGATATGCTGCAGTACGCGTGGTTTGCTTCCAAGCTCACTGACGAGAGAAATGTTTTCATAAATGTAAACCAAATGTGCTTCCCCATAGAAATTTTAAACAATCCTTGCAAGTGTAAGAAAACTGCATTTATAAGGTGCGCTCGATGTAGTGAAACATATTGCTTTTTGTTTTACGACGAATATCACCCTGGCTCCTGCGAATTTTCGGATGATTCCTCCGAAGATTAATAGATAAAAATAAGATTTTTGATTTTTAGTACACAGCTTGATATATTATAATTTTAATTTATATATAGTATTTTTTGTTATCCCTATATCCACAGATACCAATAAGAAAATTACTAGACCCTTCAGCCGTACCCCATAAAATATGAAAAAAGACGATATTTTCAAAGTAGATTTTCTCGGCAACGGGTGAATATCGCGCTCTAATATTTTGGCCCGCTTCATTTCTAGTCATAACCTGCTCGTAAAACAAAAATCAAGCAAATCGGTGAGGGTAAGGTCGGGTGGTCTCCTTGTTAGTAAAATGTGTCTCTGAAATTAGCATAATATCAATTTGTAAGTTTTCAATAAATGTTATAATTTCCTGGATGTGTTGAGCTAAGCCGTTGGCATTTCAGAGCACTAATTTAATTTGATTACAGGTTTAAGCGACATTAGTTATGAGAGTTGTTAGTATATGTAGCATATTGCTCATTTGATCCATGAGCTCCTATATCATTTGATTGAATTCATTTATGTCGTTATTGGGCTGTTGTGTTGTTTGTTGTTGTGACGGTTGTTGTGTTGTGGTTGAACCTGATGGTTGATTCTGATTATTGTGTGGCACTTGTTTGTAACATCGTAAATGCAAGTTCCTATAACTGCCTTGATGTTACAAATATTAAATATTTGATTTATTTAAATATCATGCCTGTTGGGTAGGCAACCAATCTATTTGTCTTATTTTTGGTTTAAAATTTTTCAGTTGGTAGAACGAAAAGATTAACAATCTTCTGGTCAGATAGATAAACGAGCGATACTATATTAATTTTGTGAGGAAATAAGTTTTACATAAAAGAGTGCTACCGAATCGCGGAATTGTGAATTCCTTTTTAGCACTTCGTATAAGACTTCTGAATATTGTAAAATTTGGGAAATTTGGTAGAAAATTGCAGAAGCCGGAATATTATCAGATCCTTTTGGAAATTTGTTCCTTGGTGCAGAGTGATTTTTGAGTTTGACTGCGCCCGTTGGGTTCTTGGTTCATTTGATATTCCAGAGATAATCGTAATTAGATCTCCCGCTGTTTCGGCAATCCAAAACTTGGTGAAATTTCCCACAGCTGGTGTACCTTTCTCGCCCGACCATTTTGCTCCAGCTGACGACCACCTTTCAACATTGACAGAAACTGTGCTGACATTTTATACCTGTTGTCACTTAAACCCTTAGTGGACAGAATAGCATATTTATCATTTTATTTCTCAGATCGCTCATTAGAGCTCTTAGAAAACGACAAACAGGTATTTTTTCGGTTTTAGATCGATTGTTTTAGATCACACTGCGTCCCAGGAGGTTGACTCTGGCGGATAGTTCAAATTACGCTGTTGGAGCCACCCTGTTATTTGAAGAGACGTTTGCCTCCAGTACCAACTAAGGGTGAGTCAATCGGTGCGATGGAATTTTTATCAAAATTATTTGTTTGCACTAATGTTTTTATATTCTTGCTCTGTGCAAATTTGGCACAGTACTGCTAAGTTTGTTAAATCCAATTCCACAAGTAACGGAAGCGAAAAAGCAGTCAATTTTCCGCTTTTTCACTTATTGCTAAATTGAAGTATTTGCTTTGAACGCCTTCAGCGCAAATCTTTTCTTTGGGAAAATTCTGGTTTTGTTTGCTCTAACACTGATAATTTAAAAATTTCCTTTAACACTTAGTTTTGGTAATAGAGCGTTATTTAATATTTTTTGGCGTTTTATTACCGGACTGGCACCCGATTCCTTTTCTATTTTCAGTTTGGGTCATTTAAGCATAATTGAGCAATCGACGTAGGTGCTGTCACAATTTAGTAAGGACCCACGAACCGCGTACGCGCGACCTACGCTTCTCGGAACTGTCTACTAAATATACAAAGTTAGCTTCTCACTAAAACATTGAGAACAAGAGGCAGTCTAAGCGGTTGATGCACAATCAACTATATGTGAGTTGTGAGTGTGTATGTATGTCTGTATGTGAGTACATGTTGATTTTTCGCTTTAGGAAATTAGCATACAAGGTTCCAGATTTGATTAGGTTTGGAGGAGGAGCTTTATTTGTAACCTGTTTTTTCAGAGGAGAGGAAGGTTTTCTTTGTTTGTCTTTAAATACAATACATCCCTTGTAATTCGCAAGATGGTTGCCTTCGCATACTACACATTTGACATTATTTGTTTTTCTTTGCTCAAGCATGTATTAGTTAGATGATTCCTAGCGCACTGGACGCATCGTGGGCATCGGTAACAGAATGACCCCAGTGTACTCCGTCCCTTTCTATCTGTTCCACCGGTAGTCCATCAAATCGATGGATAATGTTATCTTAAACACTACCCAAGCCAATGGAAGGTAGCCAAAATAATAATGATACTTAAACCAGGAAAACCAGCGGAGGACCCAAAATCATACCACCGAATAAGTCTCTTGCCAATACTGTCCAAACTCTTCAAAAACTACTTTTAAGAAAAATTAAACCAATTCCAGAAAAACATCGTGTAACCCCTCACTACCACTTTGGATTTAGACAGGAGACCGCAGCAGTAGAACAGGAGCATCGCATAACAAAGAAAATCAGTAAACCATTTGATAGGGTCTGGCATGTGGAATTTCTGTATAAAATCAGAAGAGTTCATCATCATCCGCACGTGATAGACTTGTAGTCTGTTACGCCACTCTATTATTTTGGTCTGTCCATCTTTTCTTTGGTCGAACGGCGTTTCTTCTGCCTATCGATTTATATTTAAAATTTTTTCTTGGTATATCGTACACGTGTCATCAGTCAAACTCTTACCAGTTGAGGAGAATAGAACTGGGAGCTTGAAGAGTCAGAAGCTTAAAGAGGGGACCCCTCACTGATCTTACCTGCTATAGGATAGTCTCTTATTCAGGGACATAAAATGACTTTCAACCACTCAAATAATAAGAAGAGTTCTTCCTAAAAATATATACTAGATACTGAAATCTTATCTACAAGATAGGCATTTTCGGGTGAAGTTTCAAGAGGCTTACACATCCCTTAGGCCAATCGAGTCTGGAGTGCCTCAGGGAAGCGTACTGGGGCCGGTACTGTACCTATTATACACGATAGATCTGATCTGGTTTTCATTGGAACTTTCTCTTTATCCTTTTTCTCGCCGTGTTTTTCATCTTTGTCGCAGTCGCTTGCTGACGGTCGCGTGGGGCCTGCTTCCCCACCCTCTGGCGCGACCGATACTAGGATTCCGAGTCCCTGCATAGTAAACTCTTTCTCTTTATTTGTGTCTGTCATTTCATGCTTTGTTTTGTTGTCGCTCGTGACGCCCGCTATTCCCCCGGTTGCCATGCATCCCTCGGCGCGACTTCCGTCACCTTGGCTTAGGGGTTCTTCCTCGCTGTTCTCAGCATACTCCGTTTTCGCTTTTTCGAATTGTTTATAGCATTTCCGTTTGGGGCGGTAGACGCCATCGTCCCGAGTTGTTTGACACTAATCTCGATTTCCAATCTTTCTCCGCTCCGGAGTCATTAAAGGTAGCAATTGGTGTTTCTTTCCGCCCTATCGAACTCACCCCAGAGAGACACCCCAATCAACCTCCAAACTTGTAAACCGTTTTTCTTCGTTGTCTTGATACCGAATTTGCACAGATTTTAGGGGTAGCCGTAGCTTCTTGTGTTCTAAATGATCTTATCGTTAAATGATTTAGGTTGCACCTCTTTCCTAACCACCAAACTTATGGGTTGATTTATTACACTATTTGTGGATCAATATCGGCGTAGAAGCTTTTACCCGGGTAACTTTTGTACTTTTTGATATTTATCACTCGAGCCCTTATCGCGTTGCGTTTTATGTTATAAAAAGTGGAGTCGCCCTTTAGCTGTTTACTGTGGTTAATCCGTCTTTTTCTACGTGTAGGACCTTGGTGGGCTAGGCCTAACTCTCTGCAACTCACTATTGGTTCAAGTTTTCGTTCATTGTGACACCTTGGGCGTAAGCACCGTTTTATAGATTCCGCACCAAAACCACTTGTATCTGTTGAACCACTTGTCCGATTGGGTCGATTTTTCTTTTAAACGTTCACCGCGTCAGACTGCACGTATTCCGCATATTTTTATAATTTCGTTAATTGTAGAACACTCGGCGTGAACTTGAACTCGCGGAGCACGTTTTACTTGCATCCGACACGTCCGAAGTCGCCGTAACGAATCGACCTAACGTTTTTGGTGCGTTGAGAGTGGGTGAAAAATCTTCCTCGGACATGATCTAGTTGCCGTCTCAAGACACCCCTAGTGGGTATGGTGATGCCAACCTCTAAAACAAAGCAACGTGGGGATCTTGATTTGCTTCTATCCTTTCGGTACTTTGTTCTTCTTAGTGAGGTCTAATGCTTGTCTGTCTTCAGGAAGTTGTTGAGTTTTGAAGAGTTCTCTCGAGCTCTTCCTTCGTGCCCGTTATTTGGTCGATGATATTGTAAATGATGTCCCAGGACTCCTGGTCTTTCAGCATGGTGTCTATTATATTTTCCTTGCTTATAGTATTTCATAGTTTCGTGTTCGTGGCTTATCTCCCCTTTTCCCATCTCACACAGTCCAGTAAGGTGTGCTCTGGCGTGTCGATGAGGTCACAGAAGAAACAGGTGTCGTCTTTTTTTTCTGGTATTTATTGAGATAGCTTCCAAAGCATCCGTGACCACTTTGCACCTGCGTGAGATGGAAATCCACGTCGCCGTGTAATCTAGTGACCCATCTCTTGACATCGGGAATCAGTTCGTAGGTCTATCTCTCCGTCGTTGCCTCTGTCCAGTTGCTTTGCCAGCTTATAAATAGTTTTTCTCTGGTTTCTTTCTTATGTGCCACCCCGTATTGGTAGTTCTCTCTTCGTTCGGCGGCTAATAGTTCGATGGGTGACAAACCCGCCAGTACTAATACCGCCGCTTCGGAGATGGTGCGGTACGCCCTTGTAATTTTAATTCCTAGTCTTCTTTGGCATCTAGCCATTTGTTGGGGATGTTTCTTTTCCTAGCGCGTGCGCCCATATCGGGGCCGCGTATAACATAATCGAGTCCGCCGCCGCCAGTAGTTTCCTCTTGGCGATTGACAGGCTCCCCAGGTTTAGCAACAGCCTAGATAACGCGGCTACGGCCCTGCCGAGTTTTTCGCTTGCCCTCCTCAGACGAGGAGCGAAGGACATACTCCTGTCTATAACCACTCCAAGATAGTTGATCTGCTTGATACGCATGATGTTTTATATTGAAATTTGAAAGTCGCGTTTGTTTTCTCCTGCCGCACAGAATGATCGCTTCCGGTTTTCGTACACGATTTTAAGGGCTCTATCCTTCATCAAGCTTTGAAAAAGTTCTAGAGGCGAGTTTATCTTGTCCGTCAGGGCATCTTGGGTTCTGCCCATTTCGACCACCAATATGTTGTCGACGAAACCTACAACCTCGACGTTTTCCGGCATCCCGATTCGGCATCGTGTGGAACCCAATACGGAGTACTTCGGAACGCCAATAGTTCTTCTAGCAGGAGCTGCTCGTTTATCACAATATATCTATCTTCGAGATAGCTTGATATGGCTCCTTTTAGCTGTTCGCTGATCTTGCTTTCGAATGCTTCCATTATGCGGGACTAACTTGCGGAGTTGAACGCGTTTCTAACATCGATCGCCACCGCAGCACTGCTCTCACGAAATCCAAACTGGTTTGGGGAAAATCATCCCCCCTCTTCTATTTCCGTCTTGAAGCGTTTTAACAGGAGTCTTTTGTAGGCCTTACCGATGTGATCAATAAGGAAAATTGGTCGGTACGAGCTTGAGTCTCCTAGGAATTTTTCTCCTTTACGTATTAACACCAGTGTGGCCCGCTTCCAGATCTTCGGAAAGTGTTGGCTGAAGAAGCACTTGTTGAACATTTCCAGGAAGGCGTACGGAGCAATTGTTATTGCTCGCTTAACGATTTTGGCCGGGAATCCGTTCGGTCCCGACGCCTTCCTGGCTACCATCTTGTTTACGGCTGTGGCCAGCTCTTCTTGGGAGAATGGTGATGCCCCGCTTGGTATATTTGAGTTTTGATCTTGCCCGTTTACTCGTTTTCCGTGTTGTGGAAAAAGAGTGTTTAGGATGGTACGGATATTTTCTTCTGTCATGCCCGGGATTGGAGTTCTGGCTCTAAGCTTTTTGGTAGCGATTTTGTAACCGAGTCCTCAGGGGTCTGTCTCGATTTTGTTCATAAACGTCGACCAGCTGTTGGTCTTGTTGGAATTGATATGCAAATCCTGAAAATAGGGTCAAAATTCTCCGACCTCTAGGTCGTCTCCTAGATTGTTTAGCTCTTGTTTCAGTTCTTCGAGGGTGGCATCTTCCTCAATGTTGCGGATTGCGAAACTTTTCATAGTCCCCGATAGGACTCTCACGTCCTCCGGCTCCAGCCGCTCTCGTAGCTTGGATACCACCTATTTAACTTGCTGATCGCTCTCCAAGTCGACCAGTACATCGCCATTTTGGTTTAGCGCATGGCCTTGACCGATGGCGTCGCTTGGTTTAATTCTATTGCGTCAATTTTTTTGGATGCCTTTCCCGTTGCCTTGATCATAAGGGTTTCCGGCCTTTCTGTCTTGTTTAATTTTCCTATCTGCTTTGCGTAAAGAGTTCGATGTTGTCGTGTGGAACTATTTGTCTCTCTGCCGCCGCGATGGAGTGCCGAGGAATAGGGTATCTACAATATCACGTATTCTTTGTGGGGTAAGACCGGGGATATTTGGTCTTCTGAGTCTTTTTGTTACAATTTTATAGCCCATTCCCCACACGTCTCTGTCCACCTCTCCGATGACACTGTCCCAGTGTACCTTCTTAATCAGCTTGATTGCTTTTGAAAGTTCCTTCTTGGAGTTCTCGACTGCAGTTTCTTCCTCTCTGGCTTGTTTGTAGCTCTGCCTGGACCACTTACGCTGGAATCTTCTTTTTGCCCGTCCTCTCGTAGGACAGAGGTCGCAGATTTTGATGATGGCGTCATTTAGCTCTTCTGGTGTTGTTATTTCCCGTCCGTTAATGTGATTTTTATAGCTTGGATCATGTCGTATTTGTTTATTTTTCTTGCCGCCTACCCTTGGGGGTCTATCGGAGGTCTGTTTTGTCGACGGTAAAAGTATGTAGGCGTAGTCGCTTAGAGTTTCTTCCTCAGATACTCTCCCGTTGGTAACCCAACGGAATGTGGGTGTTGTTGCCACTTTTATGTCAATAATCGATGTTGAATCTTTCCGACGAACTGTTGGATAATGTTTTCATCGCCACAACATGTCGGGCCGTTTTTGTGCATAAGATTACCGTACACCGGTCAGGGGCCTCTCCTGAAGCCTGAGGGTGGTTTGAGCCTCTCGATTCTCAAGTAGTGGTGCAGCTTTCCTGTGCGAAGTTAGTTTGCCCTCGATTTCGACTACTGACTTTTGTATTTCTTTTATATTTCCTGTGATGGTCTCAAACTCTTTAGTGCCTGACTCTGAGAAGGAGGTCTCGAAAACTCTTTTTCCCATAGTTTCTACTCTTACTTGTAATACCTCTATTGCCTCTTTACCTTGTTAATGTGTGATGTAATTTTTGAGGTAGAGTCCATCTCAATTGCCGTTTGGTTCTGGAAGTGTAAAGTCGACTTCACCACGCCGTTTCTTGTTTTTGTGATTCTTCTAGAATCGCATTAATGGTAGATTGTTGAACCGTGATTTTTTCATTCATTGCCTTCATCTGGTTTTGCAAGGGTTTAATGCGTTTAATTATCAGATTGTGCTCTGTGTCTCTACTGAAATCGAAGACTTCTGGTGTCTTCGGCTGCCCTCTTGGTGTACTATTTTTGACAAGCTTTACCAGATTCAACGTGGGCACAGGTAAACTTCTCGATCCTGCCTTTGCTCTTGTTGTGACATTTGGTTTCTCTTTCCTTTATGCTTTTCCGTTTTTCTCCGTTTTGTCTTCTTTGCCGCAGTTGCTTACTGACGGTCGCGTGGAGCCTGCTTCATCACCCCTTGTCGCGACCGATACTCGGGTTCCTAATCCTAATATTAGTTCCTAATAATTTCGGAATTATGGAACGGTCATTTATGGTGAATTTACAGTAGTTAATTGGATTGGTAATGATGGCTGTTAAATCCACGCTGTTTGATTAAAATCGCCAGATTATTTTGTTTATGGTATGGAATTTTTTTGTCGCGCGTTTTGCGTTCATTTTCAAAAACTGCGATTTAACTTAAAACTACGTGCACACTCTATTAATAGCATTACAGGCAATTCCAGTTAGTGTCACGGTTGAAAATTGAATTTTTATTTGTTATTTAAATTTTAAGTGCGGCCCTGTCCTGTTGATAGGTACTATCGCAAGACCAGAAAATAGTTGATATTAACAACAATTTTTAAAAGGTATTTTCGAAAGTTAATGATTGTTAGTTGGGAAAATTATTAGATGTGCCGTTTGCACTGAAATTTTGGTATATATTTTTTTACCGCTCCGATTTGGGATTATTTTGTGCAACGAGCTGTATCGAATACTTTTTTATCCGTCGTTTGTTTGCGAGGTGAAATTAGTGTCTCTTTATGAGGATAAGATCATCTATATTTTTTGCGACTCAACATTGATCGAATACTTGCCTTTATTTGAATTATACCTTCGATTACACCATCTACGAGGTAAAGTTGTTTTTATCAAATTTTTTTTGTAAAGGAATTCCTTTTAGGGTCCTTCCTTGGTTAACATCAACCAAGTTTCATTAATTAATTGAGCTGTTCGATTTTCTGGAGGTGCGAATTGCTGTCTTTCGCCCATTGTGAAGTACGAACCAGTTTTTTTGGTTTTGAGAATTTTGAGGAATTGGTGCCGTTCATTAATATCGAGCTCTCTCATCACCCAACCTTATTTAGAAACTTCATTTGGAAGAAAATTAATATCAAATCTGCGGACAATCAACATCGAAGTCTGTTTAAATTTAAAATAAGTGTTTTGTGCTGTCCTTTTTATTGTTATAAATTGCGTGGATATTGCACTAAAATTTAGATTGCGAGTTGATTTATTGTTATTCAATTGTTTATGCTTTGTGCATATAGATATATAATTTTTACCATTAAATTGTGACCTTAAGTATAGCTATACGTGGGAAATCTTGCTTTTGCAAGAAACACTAACGCGATTATACATATCTTATATTTTTTGCTCGAATCAAACTTTGGTGCCGTTGTAATTTTACAATAAATTCATTTGTTTACAGTTCAAGCTTATCTCTTGCAGCTCTTGCAATTTTTTATTTTATATCGGGTGACTTCTTTTCTAAAAGCTACTCTTCGTGATTTGGGTAGTAGAGTATTTTTGGAGTAATATTTTATAATCACGTGGCGCCTAGGGCAATTTGAGTTACTTTCCTTAGTTTTTTGCTTGAAAAGAAGTCGCCAATTAAGTTTTTTCTTGCTCCAATTGAGCTAGCCATAGGAGCATATGCCAAAACCCTGAGATTTGGGAAAATACCATCAATCCCTTTTTATACCACCTTTTACCGTGGCATTAGTTGGGAAAGTCGCATTATTAGAAAAATCTTGAAAAATAGTGAACGGTTATTGGCTTGGTTGTTAACACGATGACGAGTGCGCTGGATGCTCCAGCGCATCTAAACCGATGAAAACGTAGAAAAGAAATGATTATGAGTATTCGTCGAATCACATTCAGAGAAACTGGTGATGTTGCTCGCAGCTTTGTGGCAAACCAATTTATGGTTTTGCACTACGATAATAATTTGCCTGCTCGCACTTCATCACAAGAAGAACACTGTAATAATTCCCGATCCTTTATATTCGCTAGGCATGGCTCCTTTTAACTTTCTTCTGTTTACTAAAATAAAAAGAACCTTAAAAGGTCGTCGTTTTGGAGGTATAGATGAGATTAGAAACGTAACACAGAGAAAGCTAAAAGATATTCCGGGGAATTAGTTCTAGAAGAGTTTCAGGAATTTGAAATAGGGTTGAGATAAGTGTATACTAATATCTAATGGAGAATACTTTAAGAGTGATAACATCGATGTAGACGAATAAATAAAATTCTTTTCAAAAACCGAAATTCTCTCTATTTTTAAACACCTTGTATATTATTATTTATAATAAGAAGCAAAGAATTTGAATAGCAATATGGCGTAAGGTATATATCGGCCAACTAGAAAGCGGAAGCAACAAGTGACGTTGCTAAAATTAAACTCGAAGCAAGGAAAAAACACAAGCAAGACGAGGTCTCGAAGGCTGCAAGAAGAGAAGAGCGAGAGATGACCACAGACAAGGATCGCGAGAATCTCAAAACCGCGGTTCAAGAAATTAAGCAAAACATCAAGGAATCAGGATTTAACGCTCTGATGCTCCAAGACACAATCAGAAGCATGGAAGGCCAACTTTTCCAAACGACCCTCCCCCCAGAACAACTTAAATCCATTTCGACTATGGTAGATCTGTCCACCAAAATGCATACCATCGTTGAGGCAATGCAAGAAACCAAACCACCGAGCAACCAAAGTGTACCGAACGAATGGATAGAGGTCAAGGCCAAAAGAAAAAAGATACAGGAAAAAAAGTCTCAAAATAAGACCATGGAAAACAAGGAACAGAGGGAAAAAGCCCAAGGAACAAGGACTGCTCCACAGCCGGCCCCCCGTAGGGGAAACCCCAAACCAACCAAGGGCAAAAGACCGGAAGCAGTAATCATAAAGGTCAACGCCAGCAGTACTACCGAAGATCTGGCCGTCGCACTTAAGCGAAAGCTGAGAAGCACCAACACGGTGGCGCCAATCAGTAAGGTCACCAATCTGGCCTCGGGGGATCTCATGCTAGAGACTAAAGAATCTGCGAGAGCCCTGCATAGTGTGATAGCGGGTGTCTTACCGGAACTTGAAATCGTACCCCTGGTCCAGAGAACCAGGCTAGAGATCAGAGGCTTAGCCCTGGATACTGACCAGGAAGACGTAAAGACAGCACTGGACCAGTTTGTCACTCCAACGCAGACGTACCAGATCCAGGCGCTCGACCCCACGTACGGAGAACCAAAGAGCCATTATACTTGCCGACGATGGTATGGCAAAAGAATAATGGGCCAAAACTGGTGATAGGCCTAGTATCGGGCTGCCTGGCAAAGGAAAAAATTTTGGAAGTTTTGTGGAAAATGCTGGGAAACAGGACATAGGGCCTCATCTCTCGCAGACAGATGCCTCCGATGCAGTGCAGTGGGCCATAAGGCCTATGAGTGCAAAAGCAAGCCCAAGTGCCCAACCTGCAGCGGACCACACCAACATGGTCCAAGGTGCCCGCAATGGAAGGATAGAGAAACAAACATCCTCCAGATCAACCTCCACACGGCCAAAGTGGCACACAGCCTCCAGCAGACACTAAAGGAGAGGAAGATCAACGTAGCCCTTGCGAGCGAGCCGAATCTAGCGGCGAGCAAGGGAAAGAACTGGTGGCGTAACGATAGTGGGGGGGCCGCCATATGGGTGGCCGACCCGCGATGGGTCGCGGACAGCGGCAGTGGAGATGCTTACGTTTGGGTAGTCCGGCGGGGCATACTGTACTACAACTGCTACTTTTCGCCGAATACAACTGCGCTGGAGTTCGAAGAAGAAATTAATCAGTTAACTGAAGACGTACGCAGCAGGTCCTTCCCAGTCGTCATGGGAGGGGACTTTAATGCCAAGTCTCCTGAATGGGGCTCCGCCACCAGAGACTCTCGGGGCGACGTGCTAGCCGAGGCCGTTGCCTCATTAGATATGACCGCATGCAACATAGGCACCACCCCAACATTCAGAAGAGGGCCCACGAGTCGGTGATAGACGTCACTTTTGTGTCGGCCGGTCTCCTAAATAAGATAGTCGGATGGGAGGTCCTCGAAGACGAAACAGGCAGCGATCACAAATATGTCCGAATGGGAATTCGTGCCCCGATATTCGCCCACAAGACACCAAGAGGCTGGAACACCCGCAAGCTAGATGTAGAGAAGGCGAGACAGTTCGTCCAACAGGCATCGTTGCAGACAGTGACCACTGCGGAAGATCTTACGGCTATGCTGACAGCTACCTGCGACGCATGCATGCCCAAAAAAAGATACCCAACCAGACGTAGTGTGTACTGGTGGAACGACGCAATATCCGCGGCAAGAAAACGTTGCCTGACCCTCGCTCGGCTATATAAGCGAAAAAGAGGAAGAAACCAAGTGAACGCAGCAGAACACGCTTATGAAACCTATAAGGCAGCAAAGAAAGAGATGGCGATACTGATACTGCGAAGTCAGGAGGAGAGCTGGAGGGAAGTACTTAAAGACATCGAAACCGACGTATGGGGCCTGGGATATAGAATCGTGGCCAAAAGCTCAGAATCGGCCAAATCCAGGGCTGACCCCGGAGCGGATAACAAGGGTCCTAGACACATTATTTCCCACACATTACACCGTAGATTGGGAAATAAGAATACCAACGACCCCCTTCCAGCACTTTACAGCGACGGAGCTGCAGGTGGCAGCGAAGAACACACCAAACGGCAAGGCACCAGGGCCGGACTGTATTCTCAGCGAGGTGATTAGAATTGCGGCGGAAGAGCAGCCGGAAGTAATGCTGCAAGTCATAAATAAATGCGCCGAAAACGGGAGTTTCCAAAGATCTGGAAAAGAGCATTACTGGTTTTGATAGGAAAGGCGACAAACCGCTTGATACGCCTGGCTCCTACAGGCCGATTTGTCTTCTAGACACAATGGGCAAGCTATACGAGCGACTAATCCAGCTAAGACTGGACAGACAGACCTTAGCGAAAGACAATACGGCTTCAGGAAGCAGCGATCAACCATAGATGCCGTTAAAGGCTGGTCAAAACGCAGCCAAAGCTAGAGACGGAACGTGGAGAACCCGAAAGATCGTGGCGCTGATCACATTTGACGTGCAGAACGCGTTTAACTCGGCAAACTGGAGTATGATTGTAAATGAAATAGAGAAGAAAAACGTTGACCCGGCCCTGGTGACACTCATCAAGAGCTATCTAAGTGACCGCGAGCTTTTGGTGGAGGAAGCAATGTATGCCTGCCGCAGAAAAATGACGAGCGGCGTCCCACAGGGGTCCGTGCTGGGGCCCCTGCTGTGGAATATACTTTATGACGGGGTACTGTACGTCCCCTGCCAGAGGACGTGGAGTTGGTTGGGTTCGCCGACGACAATTCGATGCTGGCGGCGACGAGAACTGAAGAAAATCTAGAAACGGCGGTAAACGAAGCCATCCAGTCCATAGTACAATGGACGGGAGACATGGGCCTCCAACTGGTCCCGCACAAGACAGAAGCTGCCCTCTTAACCGGAAGGCGAAAGATCAAAGATGTTGTTTTCAACATGGGCGCCCACCGCATAGAGCCAAAAAAAGAAATTAAGATACTTGGAATAATTATAGACTACCGGCTTAGCTTTTGGCCGCACCTCTCTGCGGTAGCGGACAGGGCCGATAGATGTTGCTCCGCGCTGTCCAGGCTGATGCCAAACGTGGGCGGGCCAAGTTCGATAAAAAGGAAGATTCTAGCATCGGTGATGCACTCCATCATCTTGTACGGAGCACCTGTATGGGTACAAGCAATGCAAGTGCAAAAATACAGGGCCAAAATAGCTAAAGTGCAGCGGCGTGCGGCCATCAGAGTTTGTCGGGCATATAACACCATCTCGGAGAGCGCAGTCTTGGTCTTGGCTGGACTGCCACCCATAGACCTGATGGCACAACAAAGAGCAGCCAATTACAAAACCGGCCCCACGGGCAAAGCTCTCAATAAAAACAAGACAATGATGGATTGGCAAACCAGATGGTCCGAGACAGAAACGGGTGCGTGGACGCGGAAGCTCATCCCAGAACTACACCCGTGGGTCACAAGAACCCACGGCGATATGACATACCACCTCACCCAGGCGTTATCTGGACACGGGTGCTTCTGCTTGTATCTCAATAGAATAGGCAAAATGAGCGACAGCACCTGTTTCTACTGCGAACAGGAAGACGACGCGGCCCACACATTGTTCGACTGTCGCGAGTGGGAAACCCACAGATCGCAAACGGCCAAAGCAGTTGGTACGCGAAGACTCAACCAGGACAACCTGGTCAGCATAATGCTGGAGTCTGAAGAGAATTGGCACAAAATCTCTGCTATGATCGCCAACATCATGCGAACGAAAGAGCAAGAAGAACGAATCAGGAAAAAAGTCCAAGAACAACAAGCGGCGTAAATCCGCTAACAACTTTTAGCGTGAAATCTGCGAGGCGATGAAGGAATACTGTGTACTGCCACGCCTCCAGTCCTGCCGGAGTGGGGTTTTAGTGGGTCGGAGTAATCCAACCCCACACTACCACCTTGTGTGGTGTCTTGTGACGGCCTAACAAGCCAGAGGAAGATTTCCCCACTCCCGACGCTCAAAAAAAAAAAAAACTAGAAAGCGGGAGACCGCGGTTCAAGTCCTGGTCGCTCCGGATACACTGCTATGGATAGCAGTGCCGGATATTGCTATGATCAATTTTAGCCAAATTTCCTAGAAGGTAATATCCTGGTGGTGTATTAATCAAAATGACAAACAAGAATTGAATATCCTACCCTTGAAATTTGCCAATATTCTCAAATAAGTTGAAATGTCGTGGCGCAATGGTGTATAATCGCAAGTGTGCTTTTTGACCATAGTGGAAGAATTTGCACAATTGGAAATGGGCGAACAACATGATTCTTACAAATTTTATGGTGTCTATACTCCAAACTTTAACTGAAGAATATAAAAGTAGACACCGAACACCGATTACCAACGGCGCGGTGTGGAGATCACTAAAAGAAAATGCTGAAATTTACGAACGTTTACAGAAAAAAACTGAAAGAATTTCATGCGCAACAAACTTGCAAAAGTAGCTTATCTTCAATTACAGAAAAGCTTTTCTCCGGATCTTCAAAAATATCTGTGCATGGTGAAAATTGTAATAACGTAATTAAACATCAAGAGCTGTTTTACGATTTGGGAGTGCCTATTTGTATCGTCAATATTTTAAAGAATCAAGAACCACAAATACAAAAATCAAGGAACTTAAGTTCGAAGACACTAAAAAGGATTCTGATGAATGGACAAGTGGTAAAGGCAAGAAGACCAAAAACCCATATTTAGCCAACATCTGGGGCACGTCATTGAGTGAGGTGTTCAGTGCGTGAAACTAAATTATTAGTTACAAGTAATTTCCGAAAGATTATATTGTTAATATATAATTCCCAAAACCCTCAAGTGTTTGCAACCTTGGCGTGGTGAGGGGGCTAGCGTGTCTCCAATGAAACCGGGGGCATATACTCCAGGTGCGGGCGGTGGGGATGATCTCCCCATCGGCCGACGGGGGGTGGTCGGGGCCGGCCGGGACTTAAAAACTCTTTGTGCCCGGCCCTTGCCATTCTCATAATGGTTACGATGGCTGCGGTAGAGGAGGCCAGACTAATCGGCAAACACAAAAGAACACATCGTAAACCGCTTGTGGGCTGCAACGACTCTTTCGCAGGCTACGCTCCTGCGAGGATAGTAGCGACAAGGGGCACGAGGGTCTTGGCTTAGCCGCCTGGGCCGCGTGGACAGATACCACTATAAAAACTCCCAACTCCTACGGTACTGCGACGCCTAAGGGATGCAAGGCTGGGGGTAGCCCAGTTACTAGTCGCAGAAACCTCGGGGCACCGGCGAACCCTGTTGCGTATGGGGCGCTGCGCAACAGGGACACTTTTTTCCCCTTTACTTGTGGGACTAATATGGACAACGATAATTTAAAACAAACACACTGGGAGGAGGTTCCGAAAGGATGGATCCACCCAGGGAAAGAATGTTCGGTGCAGCCTGAAAAGGGAACGGATGGCTGCAACCGAAACCAAACAAGGCACAGGGACCCTAGCGGTACCAGTGTCAAATAAAGCAGCAGGGGAAGGCACTTCAACCGGGGGGCAAAAGCGTACCCGGTCAACAGGGAGCACCCCAGCTAGCATTGCCAGATCCAAGAAAAGGTGCAGGGACTCTAGACCTGCACTGGATTACAAGGCGGCATTGACGGATATCCGGGTAGCAATCATACCACAAGGATATCCAGAAAATACTCTAAGCGACGAACAGGCAAACCTTATCAAAGGGACCCTGCTCGTCCTTAGACACCATCACGGGGTGGTCCATCTCCAAGGTTTTCGGAGATGAAACTAAAGGGGTCTCCTTACTGCCCTATGCGCCGACCAGGCTACTAAGGACTGGTTTGAGCGGGTAGTAACGGAAAGCATACTCTTTGAAGGAGCACAGCTCAGCGTCATCGACGCAAAAGATATACCTAAACCAATTAGGGCTTTAACATGGATTTCGGGACCCCAAGGAACCGGAAAAAGTGTTAAAGACTGTCAGTTCAAAACCCAGGGCTAAAACTAAAACCTGGTCAGTTTTGAACAGTAAAAAGACCCGAAAGGGCCACAGTTAATCATCCTGATGGATGAAAGTTCCTGGAAAAAAACCAGGAACTTCAACATAGACCGGGATGCCGTGAGGTACCACCTTCAGGGCTGTCCAAATAAACGTGCACCACTGCAGGGCGGCGTCGGCTGCCCTGCAGAGGTACATACAAAACAAAAATATTGACATAGCTCTGATACAGGAACCCTGGTTAAACAGGGGACTAATCAGTGGACTTAAAATGACAGGCGCCTGGGAACTTAGGGAACGTACCCATACTACGTGACCCATTTAGGGGGGGGGGGGTCTTTAAAATACTACGCCCAGTCACGGGGTGGGGGGGGGCTTAGATGTTTATCACGTAGTCGAATTCGTCAAATTCAAATATTTGAATATCGTGCGAAATTATAAAAGTACTACTGATTTAATTCTCAGTTGGTGGCGCTGACGTCAGGTGATTGAAAACCGACAGTGTTTGTCAGACAGTTTGCAGTGGACAATCTGTCTCGCGTGCGACCTCTGCGGGTTCTCTCCAGGAGGCCACGTGAAGTTTTGTGTGTTATTGGAGAAAGCGTGGAGTGGTTAGACGTCGAGGCCGTAGATGAAGAGGAAATAACCAAGTCTGAAGAAACTCCTGATCTTACTGCCCCCGTGATCACTGATGTATCTGAGTGGATTGATGCTGGGAACGTATTTGTTGAAGATGTATAGGGTAGTAATACGATTATAAATTATAAAAGTATGTATGCAGTTTTATACAATAAATACTGTATCAATTAAATGACGAAAATAAGCCAAATTATTTTTATTTGTTTCACTTTTTGCGTGCGAAATGATTAAAATACACATTTGCAATACCACGTGACAACTTGAGGGGGAGGAGGGGGTCTTAGCATATACTACGGGTGGTCACTGAGGGGGGAGGGGTCAAAAATATTAAAAAATAGGTCACGTAGTATGGGTACGTTCCTTATAAGCCCAGGAGGCACAGAGCCTAGAGTATGCATTATAATCAAAACCCATAATGCACTACCGCTATGTGAACTGAATAGCAGGGACCTCGTAGCGGTAAAACTAAAAATATCAATGGATGGGAGCATGAGGGACCTTGTAGTAGCATCTGCATACCTTCCATATGACCAACCAGGCCAACCACCTACTAGGGAAGTAACAAACCTGGTAAATGATTGTGAAAGCAAAAATACGCAGCTGGTACTCTGCTGTGACTCCAACTCGAACCACATCGTGTGGGGGAGTACGGGCACAAACAGCAGAGGCGAAGCGCTATTGGACTACGTTTTCAAGAGCAATCTGGAAATAGTTAATAAAGGTAACGAACCAACTTTTGTCATTCAGACAAGAGAGGAAGTTATCAACCTTACAATCGGAACACTGGGCTAATAGAGGAGAATGGAAGGTAGCAAACAAACTAATAGATAAAACGAGATCAAAATTGGCGATAAGTACTTTAAACCTTACAAATCTTTAGGCAGGGATAAAATATTCCCAGCTCTTGCTACAACAGGGAGCGGAGGAGTTATCCTCCCCCCTGTGTGCCTTATTCAGGGCGAGCATAGCCCTCAAGTATGTGCCAAAAAATTGGAGAAAGGTCAAAGTGGTATTTATACCCAAACCGGGGCGTACATCATATGCCCAGGCTAAATCCTTTCGTCCAATCAGCTTAATGACATTTCTCCTTAAAACCCTGGAGAAACTGATTGATAGGCATATCAGGGACGATGTCTTGGCGCGCTTGCCGCTGCATCGACACCAGTATGCGTATCAGCCAGGTAAATCGTGTGAGCTAAGTATACACGAGCTAACGCGGAGAATAGAGAATGCTCTCGGGAATTAAGAGATTGCCCTGGGAGCTTTTCTAGACATTGAGGGAGCGTTTGACAACACGTCTTTTAAATCGATTGAGGGAGTCCTCAACGGACGAGAGGTTGATCCGTCCATTGTGGGATGGATAAACTCTACCCTAAGAGATAGAAGAATAAAAGCTACTCTGGGACGATCGATCGTGGAGGTGTCTGCTGCAAGGGATGCCCGCAGGGGGTCCTTTCACCTCTTCTGTGGTGCCTGGTGGTGGACGGACTCTATGGGAGCTCGAACAGAGTGGTGTTCATGCGCAAGGATTTGCGGATGACATGACAATCCTAATTGGAGGAAAATTTGGGGGGGTTGTATCGTCATTGATGCAAAACGCCCTAAGAATCGTTGAAAGATGGTGCACCAGAGAGGGACTGACTGTCAACCCGGACAAGACCTCTCTGGTAGCATTCACAAAACGTAAAAACCTTAAAGATATTAAGGTACTCAAACTTTGGGGAAAGGATCTACAAATGGCGAAAGAGGTCAAATACCTGGGCTAACCCTAGACTCCAGGCTGACCTTCACGCCACATGTACGTAATATAACCAATAAAGCAACTAAGGCTATGTGGGCCTGTAGAAGCATGATTGGGAAAACATGGGGACTGAAACCAAAAATGGTGCTCTGGCTTTACACCAGAGTAATCGTACCCATAGTGACATATGCATCTCTAATCTAGTGGCACCACGCCAAGAAAAGAGATAGCACTAACAGACTCACCAGGCTACAAAGGCTTGCATGTCTGGGAACTACGGGGGCAATGATAACGACGCCAACCGCAGCTATGGAGGCGCTTCTGGAACTCCGTCCACTCCACCTAGTGGTGGAGTCGGAGGCCTGCTGGCGGCATATAGATTAACAATAAACGGTCATGATAATGCTAATCCCGCAAAGGGATGCCATACCACAATCTTCAACTTCATCAGAAATAATAACATACTTTGCATGCATTCAGACAGAACCAGCACTATAAGGGACTTCCGGAAACCTTTCAGGGTAACCATACCTGAGAGGAAAAGGAAGATACCAAGCAGGAGCTGGGGCTCTGTATGACACCATCTGGTATACAGATGGATCCAAAATGGAAACTAGCACTGAAGCAGGTATAAGCGAGGGCAGAAGAGGTTACAGTATTAACCTGGGATGCCACGCCACTGTTTTTAAGGCAGAAATGTTGCGGAGGTCCTATGAAAAAAGGAGGATCTGCATAATGACCGACAGCCAGGCAGCAATCAAAACCCTCCAGGGTGTGAAATACAGTCAAGACTGTAAAACATTGCCTCGATGCACTGGTGGAACTGGCACAGCGCAATAGACTGGCGCTGAGGTGGGTGCCGGGACATTCAGGGATAGAGGAAACGAAAAGCAGATCTTCTTGCTAGGAAAGCAGCAGGTACTTGTCTGGTGGGTCCAGAACCGACTTGCGGGATTGCCTATAAGACCGCAAAAGGGACGATCAGGGAAACACTAGACAAGCAGCACCTTACTTACTGGAGTAACATTCCGGGACTAAGACAGTCCCGCCTGTTATTAAAGGCCCCTTGGAGCAAAAGAGCAGGAAATCCTAAAGCTAACAAGAACTCAGCTAAGGAAGATAGTAGGACTATTAACAGGACACTGCTCTCTACAAAGACACCTCAATATCATGGGGTTAGTTGAAAATCCTACCTGTAGGATGTGTGAGGAACAGGACGAAACTCCATTCCACATACTATGCGAATGCCCTGCCCTTGCAATAAAAAGGCAAAGGCATTTCGGCAATCTCTACCTGACAACCGAAGAGATTGCAGAAACTCCCATCAGCTATGTACTCAAATTTGTTGAGGAAACAGAGCTGATGGAGTAATAACACGAACGCGGGGTACAATAAACTTAGAGTTTCAATGCAGGTGGGCCTAGCACCACACCCGTTCAGCTTAATAATAATGATAATAATTCCAATAAATTCCTATTGACAATAACAAAACCGAGACGGAAAAAATTCTAATTTCTTAATATTTTTATTTGCAGATAACTAATGTTGAAACAACAAATTGTTTTCATATTAAGTATTTGGAACCGACGGTTTCATGCATGTGCACAGCTATTGGTTATTAAGCTAAAACCGACTAAAATTATTGGTTAGGTTAATATGATGTAGGTGCCAAGTTAAGATTGCCAAGAGTGCGGCAAGAAATGGAGCAAATTGGAGGACTTTCGGAAAACCAGTACGAATTCCAGAAGCTTATGAACGATCCAGGCTGTCGAGCGGATCGTCGATCAGGTGCGGAAAGCAAACAGAGGTACCTTGAGGACAAAGAAGTTTTGCATTATAGTCACATTGAACGTAATAAATGCTTTCGGCTTAGCAGGGTGGGGCAACATCATCGCTTCACGAGTGGAGAGGGGTGACCAGCGGAGTTCCATTGGTTTTGGTGTTGGAATGAACGCTGTGGCACATGAATTATGACGGTGTCCTCGGGTTGCCCATGCCACTGGGATTAGAAATCATGGGGTTTGCCGACGACATCACCGGGACGGCAACCTCCAAAACTGCTGAAGCGGATTTCCAATTGGATGGAAAAGAAAATCTTGCATCTCGTGCCCGAGAAGACTGAGGCGGTCCTTGCAATTGGCAGAAGGAGGTGCCGCCCCATTAAATTCAGACTCATGGGAGCCTTCATCGAACCCAAAGAAAGTGCAACAGTTCTGGGCATTGACCCAAACAAACACATTAATTTTGGGAGGTATCTCAATAGAATGGCTGAAAAAGCTGCCACACTAATAAAATGTCTTGCATGCATTCTGCCCAATTTGCGGGGGCCGTCTGAAACCAAGAGAAGGCTCCTGGGCTCCGTCGCATAGTTGATATTGCTGTACGGGGCCCCAATATGGGCAAATGGGCATTCAGACAGAGAGAGCTGCTGAAGGTACAGAGAAGAGGCGCAATCATAATTTCCTGCGCATACAGAACTATATCTATGGATGCTGTAATGGTCTTGGCCTCAGCAGTACCAACCAATCTAATGGCACGAGAAAGAGATTCAACTCTAGTAGTATAAAAAAAGTCCACACTGAACCAATAACTATGAATTCCCTCGTTAACAAAAGAAAACATTCTGAATATGTTCAAATTTTGAACAATTACATACAGCAAGGAAAGCAAATTATTTGGATGGATGAAACCAACTTTAGATAGTTATTATTATTATTATTAATTTGTTTTGTCGTCGAACGTAAGAATTGGCGATAGAGCTGTTTAAGTACTTCCAGCTTCAAGAGAACCTAACGTTCATCTAATTGGAGCAATATCTGTGGCTGGCGTTATAAGTAAAAGGATCGTTTACTGCAGAATTAGCCAGTGATTGGGCAAGGGCATTAATGCAGCGATGGCAAGATATAGAAAACGAACTGTCTGACTTAGTACTTGTAGTAGACAACGCGCCTTGCTATTCAAGATTGCAAACGCTGTTTGATGGAACGACAGCAACTCTGTTGCGGCTAGGACCTTACTCTCCCATGCTGAATCCTATTGAATATATATGGTCGAAAATCAAGACAGAAGCAAAAAGTAATATTCGACTTCCCAATGTCCAAGGGCCTAATCTTACCAAACAAAGACTATTTAGAGGAAATAATAGATCGGACAAAGAACACCGTAAATGGACGAGATTGTGCTCGTGCTGCACAACACTGCGCAACGCACCACGCAAGAGCCTTAGAAATAAACATATGGTACATCAGGAGTTTAAGTTTATTATCTTTTGCTTTTATCTAGAGATAACCCTGTATGTGCAGATTTTTTGTAGCCATTTAAGAAACGTCTTCACATATTTTTTATTTTTAAAATTTGTAGATATATAACCAATTGTAAAGAAATAGGGAGGGCTCATGGAGCCTACTGTTTTAACTTACTTGAACAATTTTTTGTCAAACTCCTACAAAATCGGATGGCCTCCTCTTAAATTTTGCTTTTGTCAGTTGGTAGTTAAAAAGTAACTAATATTTATAAAAGAGACAAAAGTGATTTAAAATAAATCTACGGTTTAAACTGTGGTGGGGTGCGTAGGGTTCGACTCCTGGTGATGACGTGAAGCTATGCGATTCGGTTCTTGAGTTAACAGCGTATGTCCAGCACAGATGTCTTGGTTAGTCATCGGAATTAAGTTTTTTATGAATTTAATTTGATTTTTACTTTTTCGCAAATTTATTTATTGTTTATTTTAGCATGCCCCAGCATTTCAAAATGGAAGGACGGAAGTGCTTATAGGTGCAGAAGACAATAAGTTAAAACGACAGCCGTTGTTGAAAGCAATAACAACAAATTGGTCGTTGATCTTGAAACTCGGCCCAGGCGTCGTTCTGGAAGCAGCATAGTGGTGATCGACGGAGATTTGGACACGGTGAAGAAGCCGATAGACAAATTTGAAGAAAATTTGGATTACAATATGGTGATGATGTTGGCCGGTGATAATGGTCCTCAACGGAAATGGCTGTTGATGTACCGGATTCATTCCTTCCAAGAACCAAAACGCCGCCAAGATATCCACCCCAAAACCAAAACTTTAAGTAAATATTGGTTTGAACGGCAGTGCTTCCACTCCAGTTTCGACGGTTAATTAGAATTCCACCTCCAAACCAGTTCCTTCTCCAAGAGATCACTTAAAATTGATAAAGATGGACGTTTAGTGAATAAAGCACCCGCACCTCAGCTACCGGCTCGAATTACCAACAACAATAACAACAACATTACGGCAAACACAACACCCACTCTTTCGGGCGTAGTTACTGCTGCAGAACCCACGAGAGAGCATTTAGCCAGTATCAAAAATACCAAGAGCAACTTAAAAAGAAGAGAAGAGGAGGATAAAATAGCAGCCCAAAATGAATTTTTACGTCATTCCTTCGAGGTTCGCATAAACTTCAAGCCTTAGAGAGTCATCCCCAAGGTGCAATAAATGATGCATTTGCTGACGATGACACTCACAAATCTTCCAGATCCACCACTCCAGCTCCAGTTGGCGAAAAGAAATCGTTCACGCCATTTATGGATATGGTGACTTAGTTGCTTCCGTACAACGCCTTCAGCTGCAACTCAAAAGAGCAGGAACCGGAGGAGGTCTTAGCGGGTTAGAGGGAAGAGTAGCAGCGGTTCAATCGCTACTCTTATCGCCTCAATTTGGTCGTGCTTTGGCTATACACAACAAAGTACAGTCCGTTCGTTCCAGAATCGACAGACCAACTGCCAATGCTCAAGTTGCTCTCAGAGACTGTATAGATGCCTTAGGCACTACGCAAAGTGCTACGGTTGTGGAGTTGGCCACAATTTTAACAGGGTACGAAGTAGAAGCACTAATGGTAGCTCACGACGATATATTATCCATTTTACCTGAAGATTCCATAACACCGACGCCTTCAAATGCCGAGACAATACCACAAACGTTACCAGATCATTACGGTGCCGATAACATCAAAATAGAAAAAGTACTGAACCGCTAGGTGCCACGGTCAAAAATGACGGATACGCCGTCGTCATAAGCAGAGTGGTGCGAGGAGGTGCCGCCGATAAAAGTGGTTTGCTGCACGAGGGAGACGAAATTTTAGAAGTAAACGGAATCGAAATGAGAGGAAAGAGCGTTAATGCGGTCTGCGATATCTTAACAACAATGGAAGGCGTTTTAACGTTTATTATTGTGCCCGCCATGCAAGGAAGACGCTTTGCTGGACGCGATGCGGTGCTCCACGTGAAGGCACATTTCGATTATGACCCGAAGACGACGATTTAATTCCTTGTCGCGAATTAGGTATCAGTTTTCAAAAGGCGATGTTCTCCACATCATCAGCCAAGAAGATCCGAATTGGTGGCAAGCGTATAGAGAAGGAAAGAAGATCAAACTTTGGCTGGTTTGGTTCCTCTCAGTCGTTTCAACATCAGAAGGAGACTCAAAGACTGGCAACTAGTGAAAGATATCCAAAAGTACAAAGAAAATCTACAACTTTATTGTGCGGCAAAACCACGAAAAGGAAGAAGAAGGAGAAGAAGGAACTTACGCCGAAGGAGGTTATCCAATGTATTCCAACAATATAGACGAATACGAACCTGAAGAAATTTTAACGTACGAAGAAGTGGCGTTGTATTACCCTCGTGCAAATAACAAAAGGCCGATTGTTTTAATTGGTTCTCCAAATATTGGAAGACACGAACTAAGACAAAGACTGATGGATTAAGTGCGTAATTCAGTAAACTGAATTAAAGTGCGATTTAAACTTATCTTATTAACTTAAATTATTTGCATAATAACAACAACAATGGAGTTGGGCGATCGGGTTTATGCAGCTGAACGGATTATGAAAAGAGGATTAGACGAGTACGTATTACTTTTTAACACAATATTATCCCGTTTCGTAAAATTTAATCTTGCAAATCGTAATTATTTGCGCGATTTGTATGTATGTGGGTCATAACCAAATTTGGTTGGCAATTTAAAACAAAGTGGTTATTGCACTATGAAACATTATTTGATAGCTCTTATTACCGCCAAGTTTGGTTAGGCTACTTGCCCTTTCTTTTACTGCCTTTAATTTACAAACAATGTAGCTTTAGGGTGGTGTGGAGTATCTCGTCAAGTGGAAAGGCTGGAGTCAAAACACAATACGTGGAGCCCGAAGAGAATATTTTAGATAGTCGTTTGATAGATTTATATGAACGCTCGACAGTTTCGCAGCTTTGTTAGCGACCGAAGTTAATGCCGATTTGCCCATATTAATGTCCGACGTCGATGGAATCTACACTAAACCTCCATGGGAAGAAGGAGCACAATTTATCCACACCTTCACTACAAATCATCGCAATACAATCAAATTTGGAAAAAATTCAAAGTCGGAACCGGCGGTATGGATTCAAAGGTTAGAGCAGCAACATTCGCAATCGATCGTGGAGTTTCCGTAGTTATTTGCAACGGAATGATCGAGCACGCGATCGAGCGAATCCTATCTGGAAGAAAAGTTGGCACACTTTTCACCGACACCGTAAGCGATACCATCAGCACCGAACACATGGCATTAAACGGTAAGTTTTCTTTTTGATCTTCAGGAAGTCCAAATCATTGTTGATAAATTTCAGCACGAAAAGGCGGTCGACAATTGCAAAATTTAACCCCAGAACAACGAGCTTCCATTGTACACACTCTAGCCGATCTCTTGATATCAAAGGAAAAATACATCTTGGAAGAGAATGCCAAAGACTTGGAAGAAGCAAGGCTAACTAATTTCTCGGGCGCTTTACTATCGCGACTTTCACTATCCCCAGCCAAGTTAAGAAATCTTTCCGTCGGTTTGAAGCAAATTGCCGATTCGAGTTACGAAAATGTTGGACGAGTGTTAAAGAGAACAAAATTAGCAAATGGATTACATCTCAAACAAATTACTGTTCCTATTGGTGTTCTTTTAGTAATTTTTGAATCCAGACCAGATTCGCTACCTCAGGTGGTTTCTTTGGCCATTGCTTCCGGTAATGGTTTGTTACTTAAAGGTGGAAAGGAAGCTTCGCGTAGTAATAAAGCTTTGATGGCCTTGGTACAGGAGGCTCGCAACTGAAAATGCCGAAAGAGCGGTCTCTTAAGTTTCAACACGCGAGGAAATTAGTGATTTGCTATCGATGGAACAACACATTGATCTTATCATTCCACGTGGTTCCAGCGAGTTAGTCAAAAGTATTCAGTCTCAAAGTCAACACATTCCAGTATTGGGACACGCAGAAGGAATTTGTCACGTTTACGTCGATGAAGACGCCAATTTAGAGAAAGCACTGAAAATAGTTCGAGATTCAAAGTGTGATTATCCTGCTGCTTGCAATTTCATGGAAACGCTTCTAATCAATGAAAAACTTGTAAAGGATCTTTCTTTGACGACGTATGCCAGTTGTTAAAGAACGAAGGAGTGGAAATTTTTCGGGACCAAATTTGTCCAAGTTATTAACCTTTGGTCCACCTGCAACGAACACAATGAAGCACGAATATGGAGATCTTGCATGTGCAATTGAAGTTGTCAAAGACCTAGACGATGCAATTGATCACATCCATAAGTTTGGAAGCTCTCACACCGATGTGATTGTTACTGAAAATCGTAAGTTTTCTTTCAAAAATTATGTAAGGTTAGTTTAATTTTACATTTACAGGTGACACTGCGCTGCATTTCTTAAAAAGTGGACAGCGCTTGCGTGTTCCATAACGCAAGTTCACGTTTCGCCGATGGATTTAGATTTGGTTTAGGTGCCGAAGTTGGTATAAGCACTTCCAGAATTCATGCTCGTGGACCGGTAGGTGTGGAAGGATTACTTACTACCAAGTGGGTACTCAATAGAGAGGGTCACCTTGCATCCGATTTTGCCGAAGGAGGAACTCGTACGTGGGTTCACGAATCTGAACCTATATAATTTTTTGTATTTTTCTTTTTAGTTTTTAAGATATTTAAAAAATTCTTTATTATTATTTTCCTTAAAAAAATTTAAAATAAGTAATTTAAGTAATTTGTGACAAAATGTTTTATTCATGTCAGTCGAGTTGAAAATGGACGGAAAGACGGAAAAAATTCCGTGAACAACACATCAGCAGATAAAATCACAGAGGTGACGTTGTATTCTAAATATTGGTTTTTTTGCCTTCTAAAGCATAGATAACACAAGTTTTGCCGCAACATTTGGCAAATAATCGTGACCGATTAGTTGGTTTTGTGTGGTATTCTTCGCGCGAAGCACCTGTAGCAAAGTATAAGAAGATTACGTGAAAGCATAGCATTTGTAGGCAAGTATCTTACAAGAAATGATCGAAAAGAATTATTGGGCGGCAGGTACGACATGTTCAATAACCCGATTTCTTCACCTATAATCTATCATTATAAAATGATAGATGATGAAATCTGTAATTATTTCAAAATATTTAATAAATAAAAACTGAAGAGTAACAAATTATTATTTAACTGTTTTAAACAAAAAAGCTACAACTTTGCCAAAAAAAGCTACCAAATACAACTAATAATAATAATAATACACCAGTTACGACGTTTCAACGTAATAATTTTTTATCTACGTAGTTATTACCAACAGATACGACTATTTAACGTTATAATTTTTTCAATAACTCGGCGGAAAATAAACGTATCTGTGAATACGTTTTTATCTACTTTCATATTGTAATATGCCATATTTCAGAGTTTTTGTTAGTATCGTAATGACAGTTTTTACCGCACTCGTGCGGTAAAGAGCTTAAATGTTTCAAACAATTTTAAAAACTATTTATTAACATAAATTACACAATTTGTAAGATTTTAAAATTAACTACAGATGCTGTTCCTAACTTAATACTGCGTTCTTCCATCATGATGTTACTAGCTGAACCCATAGTACCTGAAGAGCCCATTATTTTTGTTGCAATTATTTTCTTATTTTCTATTGATGTTTCAACGTATCCCTCTGCAGTACTATCAGACGTCCAACCTCCATGATGCTTGAGAATACGCATTTTTGCATCTGCTAGAAAGCATGCCGAGGATCTACAAAAACAATGTTCTGTGTAGTTTACAGGTTTAGATAATTCTAATGCAGTAGCGATTTTTTTGGAATGCCTCCGATAGTATTCACTCCAACAGGCTGCTGGGTACATTTGCCTTCCCTGTAGATAACAAAAAATCGATCGTGCTTCGTATGACTGGGACGCAAATCCTTATATTTTCTAAATAAATTCAAACATTATTCCCCTGAATATTTCCTTCTATTATTGCAAATTTTCGTGTAATTTTAGTTTTTGAGTTTAGCAAGACAATATCAATTTGTGTAAGCAAGACGATAACAAAAATATCCCGGGAAATATCAACAAAATTACCGCATCTGAGTCCCAAACTTCTTCTGACTTTGATAATATGGAAGTTGAAGAAAATTTACTTTTGGAATCGGATTCGGATTTTCACTAACGCAGGATAACGATTTGAGAGAATCAAATTCTGCGCAAAAGACACCCTCAACTAAAAAATGGTAAAAATGGAGAAGTACTTCAGATCACCAAGAGATCAGAGAAAAAGTTACTCGTCAACCTTTAATAACAAAAATTATTTTAAACCTGTTGATAAAATAAGTAAGTTATTAGAACAAAACAGCGAACTGAGAGAACAGTTGTACAAAGAACTTGATGATGAGACTCGTACATTCGACGTTACAAATAGATTTATCGTCAATGCTATAAGTAATAAGAGTAAATCTAAAACTGGAATTACTGAAGATGATAAAAAGAGAAAAGCGCATTGCACGTAATAAATCTTCTGAAAACGATTTGGAGATTAATCGGCTACATATTTTATCAATTCCATCATATGAAAGTCATTACACTAGGCAGCAGTCTAATCAAAATTTTTTTTTCCAGCTTATTAAACGTTGAGTAGGATGTATCAAGAATACGTGAATTGGGAGAAACTTGAAGGTATTCTTAAGGGTAGAAAACTTTATGAAAAGATATTCCATTAAATAATAATTAAAAGTTTGAGTTTGATTTACTCATTAATTTCAAAAGTAGCGAAAGAACAACGTAAGTGCTTCGAACCTAGACTCCTGGCTTCCGCTAATATCAAGCTGGTTGAAAACGAAGATCAAAGGCAAACACGTTTAAATAAATTTGTGTTTTTGTGGGCGAAGGTAATCTTTGAATTACCCCAAGCTCCCATTTCACTCTAGCCCAAGCTCCTATTTCAAGTATTAGCGATTCCACACCACGAGGTCGCAACAACATCTGGACGACAATTTAGCTCAGAAACTTTTCGATCAGTCAGCGGCATTCATCGCGAAGATCACCACCTTGCCGACTAGAAATTCAATTAGAAATTCCCAGTGGAGGCGCCGGTACTCAACCGATAGGAGGTGAGAATTTTATTAAGTACTTTCTTTTTTTGGGTGGAACAAGTCGTTGCCACCATCCTTAGTTATTTGTGCCAAGTACAAACTCGTGGAGACCAACCTAACAATTTAATTTGTTTTTTTGAATTGGGGACCATCCCCAATTGTATTACAAGTGGAAAACCACATCAGATCTGGTTGGGTTGTTTTTTTTTCAGCTGCGTCTGACATTGAGTTTTATTATTACCGGTCGTACATGCGTACTGTGCCTGTTGATCAAATTATAATTTTTATTTTGTTTTCTGAATTAAACGCGATTTACTGGATGTACTGCGTTTTATTACTCTTAACTTTTTACACTTTTAGTATTACACCTCTCAGGCGATAAAAATGTGTGTGGCGCCAAACCCGCACCTAAATTGCTCTTCGGAGAGTTGGGCCGAATTTTCGCCGTTAATTGCAGAAGCCCAGGTAAGTCGACGGCCGTTTAAAGTCACAGAAGCTTTTGTTGGCGAGAGCCAAAGTTACGCCGTAAAGGAAATAAGACGGTCGCGTGCGATCACGCAAGAGGAGTAATGGCGGAAACCTTGGAGCGAATGGTGCTTTAAATGCGTTATAGTTTTGCAAATTGGTTTATCTACCAAAGTTACTGGAAATTAAGTAATAGTTTCGATTACGAAGTTAGTTCATTTTTCGCCGGTTACGCTCATACAAGCAGATTTATCGCGTATCAATCAATTCAGCATAATTTAAAGTGGTTAGTTTAAAAATAAGTTCATCATCGGTTGACCACATTTTTCGTCGACCTCATGTTTTTGGAAAATTGCAAGGTTGCAATTTTTGAGTTTGCACGTCGACCAAGCTATCGTTATCTTTTGGAGGTTAGTTATTTGCGCTGCGAACATTAAATTCAACAATCGACGCTTATTATTATCAACGGCCTATTTATGTCGACAACCGCAATAAATTTGAGTCAGCAAGCATTAATTTTAAATTCAAGCATTTTGTTATTGGTTACTTTGAAACGCGCAAAGAACGATTCTAGTTTCGATAACCATCTTTTCTGAAGTGTTTTTACCAACGCAACCACCATCAGGTGTTGCTTGTCCTAATATTCCAAATTCAGTGGCTCGTTTTCAGAATTTTTTTTATGAAACATAGTTATAGGGGCACTAAATAAAATCTTAAACTAAAAATGTAACAAATACAGACATAAAGACAAAGAAAAAAATAAAATTGTTTAATTTTAACAAAAAATGTTATAATTTTGTAAAATTTTTTAGTAAAATTAAGCAATTTAATTTTTTTAATTAAACAATTTCATTTTTTTCTTCGTTTTTTAGTTTATATTTTTACCTCTGCAATTTAAACCTTTATTTTTTATATTTATTACCTTATTATATGCAGGCTATTTGCCACAATATTTTGAATATGTGAAAATGAAATTTTGTTCGATTTTTACTTAAAGGTATTACTTAGTACCTATATAACCATGTGTTTTAATTTTTTGATCTCATATTTTATTTTCGGTATAATAATTGATATTCTGTAGTAACGCGAAAATACAACTATTAATAGAATATAATAATAGAAATATTATTGATGTTGTTCATTGATATCAAGCTCTCCTATCGCCCTGTTTTATTTGGAAACTTCATTTGCAATAAAATTATTGCCTCACCATCGGACAACATCATTGAAGGCTGTTAAATAAGGTAAGTGTTTTATGCTGTTTTTGCAATTTTTTTATATACAGTGCACGCCACTTAATGTGATCACTTCGGGATAATAGTTTTGATAACAATAACCGAATAATAATATGAGAAAAGTTCTATTTCAGCACGGTTTTTTAAAATTGTATACAAAAAAGGTTACAAAATTTTAAATACAGCTGCAACATCCCGTTGACTCATTTCCTACAACTTATCATATTGTTCAAATGTCAATTTTATCTTTCAAGCTAAGATCTCGTCCTCTTTTTGCATCAGCCATTGCACAGGGTTTTATTTGATTTGATTATGCAGTAGGCCGCGTAGCTACATGTAAGATGCGCGATTGATTCCGTGGATGACGTGAATAAATTGATAAGTCGAGAAAAATATTATAAAGTTACGTTTAGCTTACCTTATTCACGCCATGCACGGAATTATTACTCACCAGCAAAGAAATTTGTGAACAATCCTAATAAAACTGATCACATTAACCGAAATAATGATCAAAATAAACGATGCTTTTTCATATACAGTAGCGATCTAAAGTAAGTTGGCAAACAGTTTTTACAAAAAATTATTAGAAAAGAAATCATTTAGTGGACTATCATATATTTTCTAAAAGTATGTAGATTAATACGTAGTTTAACGTATAAAACTTGCAGTTGGTATAAAACAAAGAAGTATATAAGCGAATTGAATTTTATGGAGGGTTCAAAAGAAAATTGGCATAACATCCAAACAATATCAAAACAATAATAAGCGTTCATAAAAGTTAATTTGATTGAAATATATCTTTCTTGATAATACATCGACATGCCCAGAAGGAAAGAGTATTCAGAAGATTTAAAAAACACGGTTCTTAAATGGTTAAAAAATGGAAATTCATTGAGAGCAGCAGAACGCGAATTTGACATTCCAAATCAAACAATAAGTCTCTGGTGTCACAAATATAATAAATATGGATCAGTAGAGACACGCCCAAGAACAGGGCGACCACGAAAACAACCAAAAGAGAAGATAAAATGATCGTTCGTGAAGCAATAAAAAATCCTCGTGTAACGGCTACACAAATTGTTCAAAGTTTTAACGAAAATCGCGAAGAAAATATACATGTTTCGACAGTGAAACGTCGACTATATGCAGCTAAACTATTTGGCAGACGTCCTTGTAAGAAACCACTTATATCAAAAAAGAATCGGATAGCCCGTCTGAAGTTTGCTAAAATCACTTACACTGGGAAAAAAGATTGGTCCAAAATTCTTTGGAGTGACGAAAGTAAGTATAATTTGTTTTCCTCGGATGGTATTAAGTATATTCGACGTCCAGAAGGTAAAAGATATGATATTAGATATCAAGTTCCTACTATAAAACATGGTGGAGGGAACGTCATGGTGTGGGGTTGCTTTTCTCGTGATGGCATTGGATCTCTACACAGAATTGATGGCATTATGGATCGGTTTATGTATGCCGACATACTGAGGGATCATATGCTACCACATGGCAAGAGAAAATGCCGCGCGGCTGGATATTTCAGCAGGATAATGACCCAAAACATGCTTCACAGCATGTTAAGCAGTACATGGACAAAGCTAAAATTCGGCTTTTAGAGTGGCCCAGTCAATCTCAGATTTGAATCCCATAGAGCATTTGTGGGAAGAGCTCGAACGTCGAATAAGAAGTGAAAATTATAGTAATACCACTAAATTATGGGAAGCATTGCAAAAGAATGGTCAAAAAAACCATTAGAACGTTTAGAGAAGCTGGTTGACTCGATGCAATCACGATGTAAAGCTGTTATCGCTGCAAAAGGGTTTGCAACAAAGTACTAAATGTTTTTTAAACCATAGTTGTTACTATATGTATTTCTTTATTTTTTGTTTTAAGAGCGTTTTGTCATAACTTGATAAATAGAAATATTTCGAAATTTTCGTTTTTGAATTTTTCACGTTAATAAATTTTCTAGAAAATTATATTTATATTTTTAATTTAAAGCCTTTTAAGGAATAAATATTTGAAAAATTAAAGCAAAATATTGAACTTTGAAAAAAACTGTTTGCCAACTTACTTTAGATCGCTACTGTAGTAATATTCATCCATTCCGTTCCTTGTAAAAGTGATGACAATTCCCAAATAATATTAACCGTGATTTTAATAAGCGGCATGCACTGTATTTTTACATCGGGTGACTTTTTTCTATATGCTCCTCTTCCTGATTTGGGTAGTTGAGTATTTTAGGGGAGTAACATTTTATAATAATTTATAATGATTATAACATTTTATAATGATAGATTATATGTAGGTAAAGAAATCGGGTTATTGAACATGTCGTACCTGTCTGACAGCAATTCTTTTCGATCATTTCTTGGAAGATACTTGCCTACAAATGCTTTGCTTTCACGTAATCTTCTTATAATTTACTACAGGTGCTTTGCGCGAAGAATACCACACAAAACCAACTAATCGGTTACGATTATATGCCAAATGTTGCGGCAGCACTTTTGTCATATATACTCGAGAAAGCAAAAAACCAATATATAGATTACAACGTCGTCTCTCAGATTTTATCTGATGATCTGATGTTCACGGAATTTTTCCCGCCTCTCCGGCCATTTTCAGCTCGACTGACATGAAACCGTTTACAATCGATATCTTTATTTTGAACTTGTGCTATCGTAGTATTAGGATAATAAAATTCTTTATTCGCAATCGGTCGGTAATTGCTCGTTTCCCGACTTTTAAAAAGTTTGAAAGTGGCATATTGTTAACTACTAAAATCAACCGGTGTGTAATGAAAATTATTCACTCGTTATACCACGTGCCGGTCAGTAATGAACAAATGGGCGTGGTTTTAACGTGATATGAGCTATTAAAGCGCTGATACAAATGTCAAATATAGTTAGGTTATAACAATAATTAGAAATCATAATTGGGCGTGCAAATTATAAAACATTTTAATTAGAATAATTGCTTATTGCAAGTGATAGCCCTTTTTTAAATTTTCGCTAAGATTTATTTGTTGCTAGTTTAAAAAATATTTGGATGATCCGATAAGTTTAAGCTTCGACATCGAAAAGTTTTGTTAACAATTCCTGGCATTTTATCGTTCAAATTATTGATGTATAAGTACATATTGTGACATTTGAATACTTATTTATGGTAAGTCCTATAATACTTCCTCATTTTCTTGTTAAAATTTATTTGTTACAGTCAGGGTTCGCAGTTTGGAACCGTAGAAGTCTTCTGACGATTGCCTACACCGTTACACTTTATTTGCTACATGACACCAGAAGTGCAACCTAGATTAGCCTAGCCTATCATAAAAACCAACCTAGAAAGTTTAAATAATTTTATTATGGAATATTATGCAATTTTTGAAAATTATTGAAAATATAAGAAGATTACTTAAGAGTAACTAATGTTTACAAGTTTTCTTCCGAAGATTTACGTATTCTTTAACAATTACAATCCATTCCGGGCGCGTTATTAAGAATGATCGAGAATGATAGGTTTTTGTATCACGAATGTGGATACTTATTTTATTTTCTAAAAAGTTTACATCTTCTATTTTCATTTTATACAGCTCATCACTTCGGCATGCACCGCTAACGCCGATTATTAAAGCAACCTAGAAAGTTTAAACAATTATGTTCATTGTATGTGAGTACAAAATTTATAATTTTACCTTTTGTAGAAGAAATTCTATAGGCGCATCACTTAAAAATCTATCAATTTCAGTTTTATGTAAAACACCTGATTTTTTTGGCTTGAACCCAACATTTTGCTTCTTCAAAAAAGCTCTCAATTTCGCAAATTTTGAAATATCTGTATTATCTTTAATATTGAATGTTGTTCGTAGCATTGAATAAGTTGCCCATAACGTAGAAGGTTTTTTGTCTTTCGACAATTCACTAAAATAAGCAAGCACCACACTTTCTGAATTATTCCGTGCTTGTTTATTGTAACGCCAATCCATGTAAGCTTTGTAGGCTTTTTCATACCTTGCCTTACTTTTGTTGGGTAACAAATCACCTACTGCATTTTCTGCAACTTCTCGAAGCTCTGGTGGAGTACAAGATAATTCACTCATAATCACAATGCGACAAAACAATAATACTAATTATTGTCAAAAAACGCACGGTAATTTTTGCTTTGACGCCTACTAAAATAATTATCACTAACGTGATATGAGCTATTAAAAGTAGAGGCGCTGATACAAATGTCAAATATGACATAACTTAATATAAATTTGAAAACGCATTATTTCCATTAAACCAACCCCAACTTCACGATTGCGAATAAAATAGTATACATGCTTCGGCGTAAGCGTCATTACTAACTTGGAATTGCTGACCTCCGGCTTCGCCGTCGGTCAGCAGAACAGACCTCAGTTAGTAATGACTCGCTTTCCACCTCGCTATGTAATATACTATTAACACATAACTCTTTGGTACATTTTACCATACAGATTATTAAATAGGTCGTACCTGTCTCCCAGGAATTCTTTTCGATCATTTCTTGGAAGATACTTGCCTACAAATGCTTTGCTTTCACGTAATCTTCTTATAATTTACTACAGGTGCTTCGCGCGAAGAATACCACACAAAACCAACTAATCGGTCACGATTATTTGCCAAATGTTGCGGCAAAACTTGTGTCATCTATGCTTTAGAAGGCAAAAAAACCAATATTTAGAATATAACGTCACCTCTGTGATTTTATCTGCTGATGTGTTGTTCACGGAATTTTTTCCGTCTCTCCGTCCATTTTCAACTCGACTGACATGAATAAAACATTTTGTCACAAATTACTTAAATTACTTATTTTAAATTTTTTTAAGGAAAATAATAATAAAGAATTTTTTAAATATCTTAAAAACTAAAAAGAAAAATACAAAAAATTATATAGGTTCAGATTCGTGAACCCACGTACGAGTTCCTCCTTCGGCAAAATCGGATGCAAGGTGACCTCTCTATTGAGTACCCACTTGGTAGTAAGTAATCCTTCCACACCTACCGGTCCACGAGCATGAATTCTGGAAGTGCTTATACCAACTTCGGCACCTAAACCAAATCTAAATCCATCGGCGAAACGTGAACTTGCGTTATGGAACACGCAAGCGCTGTCCACTTTTTTAAGAAATGCAGCGGCAGTGTCACCTGTAAATGTAAAATTAAACTAACCTTACATAATTTTTGAAAGAAAACTTACGATTTTCAGTAACAATCACATCGGTGTGAGAACTTCCAAACTTATGGATGTATTGCATCGTCTAGGTCTTTGACAACTTCAATTGCACATGCAAGATCTCCATATTCGTGCTTCATTGTTTTCGTTGCAGGTGGACCAAAGGTTAATAACTTGGACAAATTTGGTCCCGAAAAAATTTCCACTCCTTCGTTCTTTAACAACTGGCATACGTCGTCAAAGAAAGATCCTTTTACAAGTTTTTCATTGATTAGAAGCGTTTCCATGGAATTGCAAGCAGCAGGATAATCACACTTTGAATCTCGAACTATTTTCAGTGCTTTCTCTAAATTGGCGTCTTCATCGACGTAAACGTGACAAATTCCTTCTGCGTGTCCCAATACTGGAATGTGTTGACTTTGAGACTGAATACTTTTGACTAACTCGCTGGAACCACGTGGAATGATAAGATCAATGTGTTGTTCCATCCAGCCTTTCCACCTTTAAGTAACAAACCATTACCGGAAGCAATGGCCAAAGAAACCACCTGAGGTAGCGAATCTGGTCTGGATTCAAAAATTACTAAAAAAACACCAATAGGAACAGTAATTTGTTTGAGATGTAATCCATTTGCTAATTTTGTTCTCTTTAACACTCGTCCAACATTTTCGTGACTCGAATCGGCAATTTGCTTCAAACCAACGGAAAGATTTCTTAACTTGGCTGGGGATAGTGAAAGTCGCGATAGTAAAGCGCCGAGAGATTAGTTAGCCTTGCTTCTTCCAAGTCTTTGGCATTCTCTTCCAAAATGTATTTTTCCTTCGATATCAAGAGATCGGTTAGAGTGTGTACAATGGAAGCTCGTTGTTCTGGGGTTAAATTTTGCAATTGTCGACCGGCCTTTCGTGCTGAAATTTATCAACAATAATTTGGACTTCCTGAAGATCAAAAAGAAAACTTACCGTTTGATGCCATGTGTTCGGTGCCGATGGTATCGCTTACGGTGTCGGTGAAAAGTGTGCCAACTTTTCTTCCAGATAGGATTCGCTCGATCGCGTGCTCGATCATTCCGTTGCAAATGACTACGGAAACTCCACGATCGATTGCGAATGTTGCTGCTCTAACCTTTGAATCCATACCGCCGGTTCCGACTTTGGATTTTTCCAAATTTGATTGTATTGCGATGATTTGTAGTGAAGGTGTGGATAAATTGTGCTCCTTCTTCCCATGAAGGTTTAGTGTAGATTCCATCGACGTCGGACATTAATATGAGCAAATCGGCATTGACTTCGGTCGCTAACAAAGCTGCCAAACTGTCGTTGTCTTTAAGGCTGAGACCTTTCTTTGCAATCTTTTCTGGATCGCCAACTGGTGGTGGTTCGACACCATCGTTTGTATTAATAATTGGAATGATGTTCAAACTGATCAACTCCGACAAGGTGCTGTACAAGTTGTTACGTGTTTGCTCGTTGTTAAAATCAGGTTTAGTGACCAAAACTTGAGCAATTTTTATGCCATACTGACCAAACATGGCGTCATATAAAGACATCTATCGCAGTATTAGTACAATCAATTTCTTTAACATATAATTCTTTGGTATATTTTTTCCAGACATTATTAAACATGTCTTACCTACCACCCAAAAATTCTCTTCCATCATTTCTTGCAATAAACTTGCCCACAAATGCTTTGATATCACAATAAACCAACTAATCGGTTACGATTATTTGCCAAATGGCGAATGCTCCACTCAAAAAATCTTGTGTGGCTGCTATTAAAATTTCACCATTTTTTGGTGTAATTAAATTATTTTTTACGTTTAATATTCCATAGGCTTCTGCTTTGGCTTCTATAGTTTGGGGTAAATGCAAATTCATTTAATCGCCATCAAAATCAGCATTATAAGGATTACAAACACATTCGTTGATTCTAAATGTTCGATGGAAGTGTACTTTAACCCTATGTGCCATAATGGAAAGTCTGTGCAAACTTGGTTGTCTGTTCATAAGAACCATGTCGTCATTTGCCATATGTCTTTCAATCTCATCTCCTTCCCTTAAGTCTTGAGCAGCCTTTGCACGGTTTACATAAAGTAAAAATTTTGTAGCTCCATTTTTTTTGAATGATGTAGTTAGCGCCGGGCCATTGCTCGAGTCCATTAATAACTAACAGCCTCATTTTGCTTATATTTATTTTATTCACTTTTTCCTTTAAATGTTAAAATTTTTGCTATATGAACAGGAACACCGACCGACCTGGTCAATTTCTAAATTCGGATCTGGTGATATTACGGTACGAGCCGAAAAATTCACCCTCTTGCCAGATAAATTACCTCGAAAACGACCATTTTTACCAGATAAGCGTTGCGTCAGACCTTTGCGTTTTTCCATTTTATATTGAAGAGGGATTCCTGCAATTTCTCCATTGAAAAATGTGGCTACTTTCAGTTGCAATTCGTTAAAGCGATCATTGTACAAAGTAGGATTTATCTTCAACGATTTGCTTCGTGCAAATTCCCGATTAAAATATATAATTTCTTGCTGAGTGGTAGTTAACGGATCTTCCACTGTTCCCTCTCTTGTTGTAGAAGGTATAGATGGACGTACACAAACTGGTGGAACCAACATCTTCGTCATTACCAGATCTTCGGGACGTGACCTTAAGGGATTCATACATAAATATATTATATCAGCTTCTGGTATGTTCTTGAATAAATTTAAGACAATAACGGGCGTCAAAACCTCCGAAGCAAGAGATTTAATAATATCTTGTTCAACATCACCAACTATTTTAAAATGTTCGCTGTATTGTTCGAGTTTCTCCCGGCATTCTTTATCTTTCTCCGGTTTAACGTGAACAATACCAAACTTATTAAAGGAATTTCCACCACTGCTTACAAATTTTTTAACTATTCCATTTACATACTTACAATGTAAGCACAGACGATTTTTTTTACATTTTTTTATTATTAGTTTTCGAAAATTCTTTTTTTCAAAATAACTCAAATGCGGATTACTCAAAGATCTCACATATTTGTCTTTATCGCTTTGTAACAACAATATACGACTACATTTTTTGCATATGGATTGTAAAATTGTTATTATGTTAGGAAAAAACCCGGTGTGATATAAAGGCACATCGAGATCTAAATATCCAAAATGCCCATGGCATTCGCTAAGATTTTTACCGCAAGTCACGCAATCAACGTTTTTTTGCGAAACACCCATTCTAGGATCAAGTAGGCCATATTTAACTGGAGCTCGGTTGTTTTCCAAATCGAACAAATCATCCCTAACCACCTGTACGTGCGACAATTCCTCGATGCTCTCCGCACTTTCCATACAAAACGTCAAGTGGGATATTTTTTTTGTAACGTCTGTTTCCTGATATAATTTTGCGGGCATTTTGCTTTGGATTTTTCTATCAGTCTTATTTGAGTAAATTTGAGGTTATAACCTATCTACACACGTTTCTTTTTTCATTTTAAATACATTTTATGTATTTAAAATGAGCAAATGCTGCGGCAAGACTGATGTCATCTATACTTTAGAAGGCAAAAAACCAATAGATATATTATATCGTCGCCTCTCTGATTTTATCTGGTAATGTGATGTTTATGTAATTTTACTGTACCTGGTACTGTACGGCGACTGTACCAAATTTTGAAATTTTGCCATATTCAAAGTGATAGCTCCTTGATACTCTTCTGCTGATACTCTTCTTCAGAAATTCTTTCCATTCCAGTTTTAGTTACAATTGTTGTACCATTGAAAGTTTTGTCCAGATTTTACACTGAGCCTAAGGAGCTAAATAATTATTTAAACAAGTGCAAACAAAACTTATTATTCTTAGTAAATTTTTCAAAACATTTTCCAATGGGTACTATTTACTGCAATACTGATTACTCTCTCAACTTCTTTCATCTTTAGTGAAGTACCTTTAAGTGAAGGATTCTGATATAGAGATTAGTTGTTTGGACCATGTTTCCTGCCAGGGTCTTTCAAATGCAGTAAATTATACATACCATTTTTAACCTTGAAGAGTTTTACCATTTATTTAATTTATTGCTGCAGGTATGCTTCTTCGGACGAAGAATATCACACAAAACCAAATGCTCAGCCACCATTATCTGCAAAACCATTTTCTTTTAAATGTACAAAACCAGCCCCTTCGCTGATACCATTAGCGTCAAGGGCAACCTTACAACTCTAAATGTTTCCAAATAATGAAATCGTATTATACAATGATATCGTAGTTATATTTTACCCAACTTTTGTAAAAATATTTCTTACTGTTCGTCCACGTTGGTTTGGGTTTCTGTCGAACTGCATTATTCTTATTAGAACATCATCTAGTGCACGATAATTTAACTCTTAGCTTGTTTTCTGTGCATCATCATAATAGTGATCTTTAAATACATACAAGATGATTCAACAACTTGCGCCGCTGTAGGTATCGACCATGTTGACCTGCAAATAAAAATTATACATAATTTTACATCTAAATACTCATGCACAATTCTGCCGTGCTAGGCAAGAAGGTGGTATGAACTTCTAACTAGGTGGAAAACATGGGTAAAAGTAATATTTTATACGTAGATACGATAAATTAATTTTTCAAAAAATGTCAGATACGACCTATTTATTAGGTTAGCACGGCAGAATAATAAAAATAAAATAGTTGTTAATTTAGTGTTCTACTTGCGAATGAAATGTTGGGGCATGCTAAAATAAACAATGAATAAATATGCAAAAAAGTAAAAATCAAATTAAATTCATAAAAAACTTAATTCCGATGACTAACCAAGACATCTGTGCTGGACATACGCTGTTAACTCAAGAACCGAATCGCATAGCTTCACGTCATCACCAGGAGTCGAACCCTACGCACCCCACCACAGTTCAAACCGTAGATTTATTTTAAATCACTTTTGTCTCTTTTATAAATATCAGTTACTTCTTAACTACCAACTGACTAAAGCAAAATTTAAGAGAAGACCATCCGATTTTGTAGGAGTTTAACAAAAAATTGTTCAAGTTAGTTAAAAAAAGTAGGATCTATGAGCCCTCCCTATTTCTTTACAATTGGTTTTATATCTACAAATTTTAAAAATAAAAAATATCTGAAGGCGTTTCTTAAATGGCTACAAAAAATCTGCACATACAGGGTTACCTCTAGCTAAAAGAAAAAGATAATAAACTTAAACTAAACAGGAGCCTTCTCTTGGTTTCTTGTGTATTGGTATTATTCTGCCTGTTTTCCACTCGTTCGGCATTTCTTCTTTTTTCCAAATATCCACTATTAATTTGTATATTCTCAGATATATTTTTTGCCTGCATTTTCAACATTACTCCATAGATCACATCTCTTCCCGCAGCCTTTCCATTCTTTATCTTTTCAATATCTCTTCTACTTCGCTGAATGTTGGTTCTGTCGTTTCTTCTTATATTCTTTCCTCTATTTCTCTAATAACATTATCTTTTTCTTGATTTAACAGTTTTGAAAGTGCCTTTTCCATATATCTTTACTTCATCCTCGCTGTTAGCTTATAGTCCGTTTTGTAGGCATTGTTATATTTGCAAATAACTGTAAGTTTACTTATTAAGGAATGCTCCTCCCCTGGGACAGTCCTTAGTAACAATACCTTTTGTTGTCACGCCACCCACATTGAACTCATCTACTTACCCCTCAACATTGAGTTGATCCATCGTATATATCGTTCCATCACTTCATGAAGTGCGGACTCCATAGATCTTCTTCAACGTATGCGTGTTGTTTTGGATGGAACGGCGTGTAGACGCGCCACATCGCGAATTTTTATGTTGCACAATCTTTCTAACGCCTAGAGCGTAGAGCTATGTCTAGTTCTTCTTCGGCTAATACATTCTGGGCTTCTGCGAGTTTACCCATGGGATTTAGGCGGTCGATCATTGCTGCTGTAACGTGGCTGGTTGCAGCCTCCTTGTAGCTTGTTGGTTTTGGTGTGGACTCAGTCGTCTCGACTGTCTTCTTCTGCTTGAGAGGGAGGTCATGGAGTCTTGGGACCCAAAGTGCTGGACATTTACAGGAAACACCCGCCCTCACAGAAACTGCCATATTTGTACTAGTTGTGGTGGGACATCTTGAGATATACCCACCTCTGTATTGGTGGATGGGACATCCGTTAAGGCCATACCCATCGCACTAGTGTTTGGGGCATCCATAAGGGCGCCCGGTTGTGTTTTTTCCGATATGTCCAAAACACACCAGCTTAGTTGTTTGTTTTGCATATTTTTATTTTATCCGTCTGGAGAAATATTGTATTTACCTCCAAAGCTCCCTACCCGTCACAAAGTCTAACCAGGGGGACGCAAATCGAAATTTAATGTAAAAATCAGTGCCAGGGCTACTCCTGAGGTATAGCTCTCAGAAAGGCACATTGTTTACACAGCACGACTTTTTCAAGGAGCTCGTCTTGCTGGTCCTCTTACGGATCAGCTCAGCCGATTGACCTAGGTGGACTAGCCTAGACCTCCCGTTTAAGAAACTCCCATCCGTTACACTTTTCGTTACATGTTTATATTAAATTTATCAACATGCTACCGACTTTATTTAGTCCGGACATCCGGACACCACCCTCCGTTACACTTTTCGTTACACGTTACCGATTTTAAAGACGTATTCACGTCAAAATCGAAGCCAAAGCGGAGTGTTGCTGGACCTAGGAGAACTACAACCGCCCCCAGGCCAGCTCAGCTACCAGGATCCTTCCGTACGGGTCTCCACGCACGGCAAAACACTTGGCTGCCTAATTCGTGTAATTTTTCCACGGTAGCCGTCGTCCCGATTCATCGACACAGGGCCAGGGCACAAAGAGTTTTAAGTCCCGGCCAGACCCAGCCTGTCAAAACAAACCGGGCACAAGAGAGTTTTAACGCTCTGGCCCAAATCCCAACAGGTACACGCCCACCGCTTTTCAAAAATACACAAGCCCCCTCACCACAACAAGGTTAGGCACATTCGAGGGGAAAACAAAGGTATTGCGTTTAACAATTTTTTAAAGATCACCCTGTATGTTTACACTTTTAATTACAAAGTACGTTATCCGTGTTTTTGCATCACTCTGTATGACTTATATAATGTTTCAGATAGAAGCCGATATAATACTTAACTGTTACACTAATATTTGATTACAAAAAATTTTTAACGGGCCGTTAAAACTAACCTATGATTAATATTGCTTTGTTAGTACTAACAGGTAGCATTTTTTTTTATTAGTTAGTGGCGATATTTAAAAAAAGACATTTTTTAATATTTAATTTCTTTTTACAAAAAATCTAGCCGAATACCACCAGACGGGCCTGTTTGTTCCTTTACAGAACTTATGCAACATTTGTCAACATTTTTGAAATTTTGTTGGTAAAGACCGTTTTATGGTATCTAATATATAAGGAGTTATGGTATCATAAGTTACGGACATCCGTCCTGGGTACAACGTTAAACTGCCACCCACCCCGACTGATATCTTTGGAAAATTATAATCTTCAGTCGAATTTTCACATTCAATCGATCCACGCCCATGACTTTGGGCATTCAACGTATTGCACGCAGGATTCCGCGTTCCATTTAGTTTTCAGATGTTTTGGTTAGGATCTACATAAATACATAATCGGGAAGTTTTTTCTTTAGGTTGATGTGGTGGGGATACAGGTTTTTTTAACAAGTCATCAAATTCAATCCAATTGATGCCACGTTTAACCAAGCTGTATAACGACCAATTGAAGTGACATCAGTGCTGCCTTTATACATACATAACTATTCCAGCAAGTACACATCGTTTGTTATTTAGCTGCATTTCATCTGGAAATTCTTGTATAGAAATTTTTTTATCCAATCAGCATTTAATAAAAATGTGTAGCACCATACGTTACAGTAACATCGAATAACTTGCCATAACATTTCTTGTTGGAAGCCCTCCGTCTTTCAGTGCCTCTTCTATTTTTCCAAAACCATGCTTTTCGACAATTTCTATATTTATATGGGCTACAAGCTTCTTAAACACTTTTGGTTTCTGCCTTTTATCACACGTAAATTTTTCCATAATGCTCCAATCGAGATGAAAAACATATTCCCAGTGATTAATGACGTTTGAGGCTGCGTTAATATTAATAACTCCAGACATTTCTTCACTACTAACAAACTATTTAACCTTTTGCAATATTTTGGCACCCAGTTTATAAATTGTTGGAGATGGACTATCCTTAAGAATGTTATCAAATCCACATGTATTTGTAACAACAGTATTTTCACGTCTTCCTGTTATTATTAGGCAGAGTTTCCCATTAAGTAACAAACCAATATCAAGTTTTTTCTTTTTGTGATCAATAACGTCCCAGTCGGGATAAACATCGAGGTACGAGCGTTTTCCTGTTTTACTTGGATTTTTGTTCTTCTTCTTCTGTTACGCCGTTAATTCTAAATTTTCTGTTTCTAAATTTATGACTATCGGCAACTTCATTAATACCCTTGGAAGATTTTTCAATCATGTCGAGTTCGGCTTGGGTACCATTGGTTATAATATCTCCTTCAATTGAATTTGCCACAGCTAATTTGGCTTTTCCAGAAAATGACCTTAAAAGTGTTATTAAAAATTTATCGGCGCGCATAGGCAGATTTTCATTTCGGAGGACTCGGTGTTTTAAATCATTAAATTTGCTCTGCACTGCTGCCGAGATTACATTTATGTCACCAAATCTAAACTCGGAAATCATTACTCCAGAATAAAGCGGAAAGTACGGTAGCATATTTTCTGCCATTGCTGGGCAGTAATACGCATTAATGCTAATTCCAGCATCAGGTGATTTAGCCTCATTAACACATTCAAAAAGAAATTATGAGCCCAGGAATCAATAGGCCTTTCGTTTACATTGACACACTGTTTTGATTCGTCTTCATAGTCCTTTTCATTATCGGATTGTAGATTTTCGTATATGCTATTAAAATCAGGATTTTCTTTGATATTTTCAAAAATAGGTGCTTTTTCAGCTAAAGTATTTTTCCCATCTTGGGTGTTTCCAGATGTTTCACTTGTGCAAAGAATAATCAGCGATTTAATTAATTTCTGAAAATTGCTAAATGTGGTTGCTTTTTTGGTAAGTAAGGTATCAATTTCGATTTCCATCAAATCAGGGTCATCATCAATCAGGATCTCTGAAATGGTCAAATCTTGATAAAAATGATGAAAAACTGGCGGAATTAAACATAACATTAAAAGTAAATCTTTCTTCTTTTCAACTGATATTAAAAACGGACCATCATACCTATTCTGCAAAGAAGTGTTTTTTAAATTGGGTGACTTCCCTCTTCTTAAGAAGCTCGAAAGTTGAAAATCTCCTGCTAAGGATTTTTTATAGTATATCACTCCCTTTGCTTTATATTGCAACCACTGGACAGAATGCCATTTGAATAGATTGCCACTAGTGTTTTTCTTGCGACACACTAATACTGATTTCAGTAAGACAGTAAAGTTAAAAAAATCTTCACGACGCAATTCCTATACACAAAATTTCTTTTTAACCCCCGTCTGTCTTACCAACTGATACCAATCGTGGGGATGGTAAACAGGAGTTCCCATCTTCTATTTCTGTTTTTCTATCATGGAATGGTCAACATCGCATTACATGTGTGTGTGGCCCGAAATTAAAAACTTGTGATTAAAAATACGGTTAGGGTATTCGGACTGTGCTTTTATAAACATTGCTGCAACATGACTGTTTCTATTTTGTCCTCCACATGTGTCTGAATAATACGTTATATCCAATACAGTTTCAGGTAAGCCTTTCAAATGATGGTATAAACACGACGCAATTTCCTCGCCCAGCCAGTGCTTCATGCCACGTATAATTAGTAAAACTCCCTGTTACATTATCACGAATAGTTAGATTATACGTCTACAATTGCCTTTTATAGAAAGCAATGGACGACCCAATGTAAGGTGTCGGTAGACACTGCTGAAGGTCAAAACTAAAACATCTTTTTGAAAAATTGACCTTAGCTTCCTTCTTATCGTTATTCTTAGCTTCATAAGCTGCATTGGCCTGATATTGATGGGTTCTGAGATCTTCTTCTGATCGTAATCTACTTTCTTCGTCACCAGTTTCCTTTCCAACCTTTACTTGCATATTTAAAACGTCGCACAGTGGGGCAAAATTCCCGAAATGCTGGCAAAATTCTGAAACTTGGTATATGAACAGCAAATAGGTTTAGGTTTATGGAAAAATTGTTTAAAAAAATTAGAGGCACCAAGGTACTTGTTACAAAGAGTATGTTGTTATAGTCAACCATTTTATAGCCTCAACAGATGGCGGGACATGAACCTCCCATCTGTGGAAGCTGAAAAGCTTACAGTAATCGAAAACCAAACATAATAATAGTTGTTATTACAGCAACATTGTAACTTTTAAGATACTTCATTATACTATACTTCATCAGATACTTCATCGTCATTGTAATCATACCAGTCTAGGTTAGCTTGGTCATCTTCTTGGCCATTACTTTCGTCATCGTTATCTTCTTGGTCATTGTCTTCGTAATCATGATCATCTGGAACAGTTAATAGAAGTTTTAGTGCTTCCTTCGGTAGTGCTTGTAATTTTTTCTTTGGAAAGTTCCGCTTGCTGGAAATTAAAGGATCAGAACTGACTAAAAATCGATTAAAAATATCTACATTACAGTTCTCGCGACCAACATTTTCTCGAGTAGTGTTCTCGATAATTATTAAAGTCCTTGTTTCTTGCTTCTTGTGATTCCTCTGATAATTGGCCTATAGGCAACAAAGAAGAAGATATTATTTGTGGCCCATAAATTAAATATTTGTGTACTGTAGGAGGCATATTGTACCAAGGATACTTTTCTACAAAATATTTGGTATTATGAGAAAATTTTGTGAACTCCTCGACATTAATTTTCTTTCCACTAGATACTACTATCATTATGGTATGAATGTTTTTAATTAATTGTACATCAATTTTAGTTATATGTGCTGAAAGTTCTGAGTTTTTAAAAAAACCTCTAGCAGTATTGCCATCATTCGTGTTTCCAAATCCTGGTTTCGGCTGGTCTATTATCAATCCAGTAATTTCTCTAAATTCTTTCTGTATACGCGCTTTATTCTTTACCACGATTTCCTTATCAGCTCCTCGAGCTTGCCACTTTTTTTATTGGTAGTTTGTAGGATATTTGCAGAAGACATTCAAACATACGTATCCGGCCGTGTAACACGGACAACCCATACTTCAAATTTACTACGTTTATGTCTCTTTTTATCATGTCATCAACATTATTAAACATTTTTGAGGTTGCGGAACATATATAGCATTTTTGTGTCGAACTCGTATTTGTAAGCGCATTGCATACTTTGCCATCGATCATTGAAAATATTAAATTATGGCTTACAGATAAGGATTTCTCTTCAAGTGTTAAATTAGTACATTGTAAATTTACTATTTCATCGTCTACTCTACTTTTCTCTCTCACTGAAACTTCTGTAGATTCTTTTAGAAATTCTATTTTTAATGGCCTTTAAAGAGAAGAATTTAAAGAGAATGGGCTTTAAAGAGAGCGCACTGACCATGGTGCGCTCTCTTCGGCCGCCATTTAACGGTCAACTCCGAACTGGCACGGACTAGGGGAATCCGACTGTCTAATTAAAACAAAGCATTGCGATGGCCCATGCGGGTGTTGACGCAATGTGATTTCTGCCCAGTGCTCTGAATGTCAACGTGAAGAAATTCAAGCAAGCGCGGGTAAACGGCGGGAGTAACTATGACTCGCCGGACGGGGCGTTCCCCGGCGAGTCGCGCGGGTTGCTCAGGCTTCCCCGCGAGCGGGTTGGGTGCGTCCGCGGCATTATCCGGAAGTACCCCCGAGCGGTCCGTTAGCTCCCCCATATATATCGACCTTAGCACACCGGGCGAGTGTGGCACTTCCTTCTCTTCCCAATCTGTCAGCGATCCGATACTGTCCGGGGACCCCGTCGTTCGGGGGGATCGCCGCTCTGCATGATGAATGGGACGGATGGAGCGACGCCGACAAGGCGCTGTTTTACACCGTCTCTCAAACGGCATCAAATAATAAGGCGGTTCTGCGCGAGGCGCTAGCCGAATGGGTAGCGTGCCTTCAGAAACGTATAAAGGGGCAGAAGGAGGGGGCAAACAAAGGTGGAGGATCGTCGCAAAACGCGATACCGCCGAAAGGTCGAGCAGCAGAATTCAAAATCAGTCAAATTATGTTCCGAGAGAATCGTCGTCGCTTGGCAGACTGTATTCTCTCGGGGAAGAAACTATTGCATAAGCCCGCGCAACCCCCGCCCGAACTTCTCGAGCGGGGGCTTAAAGACCTTTTCCGAGCTCCCTCGCCCAGGAACGATGAGACGATCCGAGACCAGAAAGTCTCCCCCGATCTCTGGACCCCCATAATAGCGGGCGAAATAGAGGCCGCGTTGGTTTCCTCTAAACCCAGCGCGGCGGGCCCTGACGGTATGACACTGAAGACCTTGCAGAGGATCCCGCGTCGCCGGATCGAGTTATTTTTAACGCAGCCCTCGTTGCAGGCTCACTTCCCGCCAGTCTCCAGGTTAGCAAAACGATTATGATACCTAAAAAGAGTCTGGGCTTGAAAACGCAGATAACTGGCGACCTATTTCAATTCCGTGTGCGCTCACGCGCCTGCTCCACAAAATTTTAGCAAAGCGTCTGCTAAATTTGCCGTTGCACCCTCATCAGAGAGGTTTCACTGCCCAAAATGGGGTATTTTTAAATAACATTACTTTGGATACTTTGATCCGCAACAGACGCCAGGCGGCCAAGCAATATCACATTCTATCTTTAGATCTCAGAAAAGCTTTTGATACGGTGTCCCATCACTCAGTTGAAAGAGCCTGCAAAGGTTCGGCGTCGACGATCGTTTGACTGGATTCGTGATGGAGGGATACAAGCAATCATACACGATACTAACTAGTGAACGGGACGGAGTTCAAGTGAGCTCCCCCCTTACGCGTCTCTCGGGGAGTAAAGCAGGGAGACCCTCTGTCGCCGATCCTGTTCAATATGGTCGTCGACGAATTAATTTGCAAATTAGAGGACACCGGGCTTGGCCTGCCAATAAACGAGCACACGAAATGCACCGCGTTAGCGTACGCGGATGACATTGTGGTCGCCAGTGATACTTACTCAAACGCGCAGCGGCTGCTCCGCCACTGTGTCGATTTCTTCGGGGCAAGAGGTTTGGCATTGAATGCAAACAAGTGTACTTCGGTATGCTGTAGAGTAGTCGGGTAAGAAGCAGCTTTACGCTGCTTCAAGGGCCCGTTTCTTTGTTGGTGGTGTTCCCATCACTGTACTCGGGCCTGAGGATCTATGTTGTTACCTAGGAGAAAGGTACAACCACCTGGGACGAGCCAGACCATGTTTCGACGATCTCCGGCTTCAGTTGGCGCGACTTTCTAAAGCCGCTTTAAAACCGCAGCAAAAATTAAATATATTAAAGATTTATTTAATGCCCAGACTCTTAGCGCGTCTAACGTCCGCACGCGTAACAAAAGGGGTGCTAAAGGGTGTAGACCGGGGTATCCGGATCTTTGTCCGAAGGACATTGAGTTTGAACCGGTCGTGTAGCGACGCTTTCATACATGCTCCCCTGCGCTTGGGAGGACTTGGGGTTCAAAGTCTCCTTACCGCAATTCCCGGATTGCTCCACACTCGTTATATGGAAGCAATGTTGAGTGACCAACTGCTCACAGTAGCCGTCCTCGCAACGCCAGAATGCGAAAAGCTCTGGCAGCGAATATGTAAATGGACGAGACACTCCGGGAGTAACAAGACGGCAGTAAAGCGCGGGTGGGGGGAGCGGTTGGAGGCGTCCTACTCGGGTGGCGGCCTGATTCAGGGCGCGGGAACACCTTTCTCCTCGAGATGGATAGATAGTCCCCCGACCTTTTGGTCTGGCGATGACTATGTGAAGTCCACACAACTCCGCGGCAATTTATTGCCGACGATGGGTATCCCATCTAATCCCCCGGTTCAGAGGCGCTGCCGGGCGGGCTGCGAGCGTGTTGAATCACTTTCACACGTCTTGCAGGGCTGCCCTTTAACCCATTGGCCCCGGATCCGTCGTCACGACAGGATCTGCGCTGGGCTGGGGGCGCTGGCCCGGAATCGGGGTGGATGGATTAGAGCGGGCAGCGGCCGCTTGTATAAGCCTGATGTTCTCCTAATCAGGGCCGACAATTTGGTCGTCTGCGATGTGGCAGTTGTGTGGGAGGGTAGGGGTGCGCTTGGCATCGCTCACGCGGACAAAGTCGCGTTCTACTCGGCACCCGACGTGACGGAGGCCCCAGGGGAAGCGATTCCCCGGGCTGAAATCATCGTTACTGCGCTGGTGCTCGGGGCTCGCGGGACGTGGTGCCAGCAAAACTCCGAGATCCTCGGCATTCTCGGCCTCGGCAACAGCGAGGCGGCCTCCATAATACATAACACCATAAACGGCTCCATTATTATCCACTCTGAATTCATGAAAACCGTGTGGAAGCGCCGTGCTGCGGGCGACGGGGGCGGATAAAACTCCCTATCAAGGAGTCCGCCCCGCCGCGAGGGAGGCATTTGGCCTACTTTTTCTCTTTTTTACTATTGTACATAGATTTTGTGGCGCGGTTTTAATATGTTTTTATCTACTCATAGATATTCCTCAGAATTTTAATTGTATCCGTTGTTTTAATTTAAATGTTTTACTTGATAGATTTATACATAATATATGTTATAGATTGTAAATAGTCCTAATATATTCCGCTTTGTTTTTGTAAAATATCCGTTGTACATAGTTATAAAATAGCCTTTTAAGGCTTTAGAGAGTTCAAGTATAGCATCATTGCGTTTTTCTAACCGTTTTTGTATTTGTAAAGTATTTTTAAATATTGACGAACTTTAAAATTTTTACATTTCGTTGGAGCGCGAATCGGGTTCAATCAATTTAAATTTTATTTTTCCTAAAGAATCAAATTTTTATATTTTTTGACGAGATTGCTCTCGATGTCGCTAGCTCAAGTTTTCTTCTTTTAAAGTGTTTCTTGCGAAGCAAATATATTTTAAGAATTTTTCAGGACACTCTGAGTCCTGCTGTTGGCGACGCATATGATGTGCGCCAAATAGCCTCCGCCGTCGCAACTTCGTTTGCGGCGAATGTCTGTGTTTTGTCGACCGGACCGTCAGCGCGGCTCGCATTTTAGCGGCACCTTTGTTTTGTAATTTATATTTTTGCTACCGGCGGCAACGTCTGCACCGGAAATCGTCACCCCCGACGGTCCGGCCCCTTCTGTGTTTGTACAGTGTTTTGGCTGGAGGAAGTTGTCGGGAGGCGCAATCGATAGCCAAATGCCTCGTCATCTAATTAGTGACGCGCATGATAAATTTTTAATAACGCTTTAAAGGTCATTTTCTGGAAAAGCCAAATTAACTGTGGCAAATTCAATTGGAAGAGATATTATAACCAATGGTACCCAAGCCGAACTCGACATGATTGAAAAATCTTCCAAGGGTATTAATGAAGTTGCCGATAGTCATAAATTTAGAATCAGAAAATTTAGAACAGACTGGAGAAACAAAAATCCAAGTAAAACAGGAAAACGCTCGTACCTCGATGTTGAACCCGACTGGGACGTTATTGATACCAAAAGAAAAACTTGATATTGGTTTGTTACTTAATGGGAAACTCTGCCTAATAATAACAGGAAGACGTGAAAATACTGTTGTTACAAATACATGTGGATTTGATAACATTTTTAAGGATAGTCCATCTCCAACAATTTATAAACTGGGTGCCAAAATATTGCAAGAGGTTAAATAGTTTGTTAGTAGTGAAGAAATGTCTGAGTTATTAATATTACCGCAGCCTCAAACGTAATTAATCGCTGGGAATATGTTTTTCATCTCGATTGGAGCATTATGGAAAAATTTACGTGTGATAAAAGGCAGAAACCAAAAGTGTTTAAGAAGCTTGTAGCCCATATAAATATAGAAATTGTCGAAAAGCATGGTTTTGGAAAAATAGAAGAGGCACTGAAAGACGGAGGGCTTCCAACAAGAAATGTTATGGCAAGTTATTCGATGTTACTGTAACGTATGGTGCTACACATTTTATTAAATGCCGATTGGATAAAAAATTTCTATACAAGAATTTCCAGATGAAATGCAGCTAAATAACAAACGATGTGTACTTGCTGGAATAGTTATGTATGTATAAAGGCAGCACTGATGTCACTTCAATTGGTCATTATACAGCTTGGTTAAACGTGGCATCAATTGGATTGAATTTGATGACTTGTTAAAAACCTGTATCCCCACCACATCAACCTAAAGAAAACTTCCGATTATGTATTTATGTAGATCCTAACCAAAACATCTGAAAACTAAATGGAACGCGGAATCCTGCGTGCAATACGTTGAATGCCCAAAGTCATGGGCGTGGATCGATTGAATGTGAAAATTCGACTGAAGATTATAATTTTCCAAAGATATCAGTCGGGGTGGGTGGCAGTTTAACGTCGTACCCAGGACGGATGTCCGTAACTTATGATACCATAACTCCTTATATATTAGATACCATAAAACGGTCTTGACCAACAAAATTTCAAAAATGTTTACAAATGTTGCACAAGTTCTGTAAAGGAACAAACAGGCCCGTCTGGTGGTATTCGGCTAGATTTTTTGTAAAAAGAAATTAAATATTAAAAATGTCTTTTTAAATATCGCCACTAACTAATAAAAAATGCTGCCTGTTAGTACTAACAAAGCAATATTAATCATAGGTTAGTTTTAACGGCCCGTTAAAATTTTTGTAATCAAATATTAGTGTAACAGTTAAGTATTATATCGGCTTCTAGCTGAAACATTATATAAGTCATACAGAGTGATGCAAAACACGGATAACGTACTTTGTAATTAAAAGTGTAAACATACAGGGTGATTTTAAAAATTGTTAAACGCAATACCTTTGTTTCCCTCGAATGTGCCTAACCTTGTTGTGGTGAGGGGCTTGTGTATTTTGAAAGCGGTGGGCGTGTACCTGTTGGGATTTAGGCCAAAGCGTTAAAACTCTCTTGTGCCCGGTTTGTTTTGACAGGCTGGGTCTGGCCGGGACTTAAAACTCTTTGTGCCCTGGCCCTGTGTCGATGAATCGGGACGACGGCTACCGTGGAAAAATTACACGAATTAGGCAGCCAAGTGTTTTGCCGTGCGTGGAGACCCGTACGGAAGGATCCTGGTAGCTGAGCTGGCCTGGGGGCGGTTGTAGTTCTCCTAGGTCCAGCAACACTCCGCTTTGGCTTCGATTTTTTCTTAAACGGGAGGTCTAGGCTAGTCCACCTAGGTCAATCGGCTGAGCTGATCCGTAAGAGGACCAGCAAGACGAGCTCCTTGAAAAAGTCGTGCTGTGTAAACAATGTGCCTTTCTGAGAGCTATACCTCAGGAGTAGCCCTGGCACTGATTTTTACATTAAATTTCGATTTGCGTCCCCCCTGGTTAGACTTTGTGACGGGTAGGGAGCTTTGGAGGGTAAATACAATATTTCTCCAGACGGATAAAATAAAAATATGCAAAACAAACAACTAAGCTGGTGTGTTTTTGGACATATCGGAAAAAAACACAACCGGAGCGCCCCTTATGGATGCCCCAAACACTAGTGTGATGGGTATGGCCTTAACGGATGTCCCATCCACCAATACAGAGGTGGGTATATCTCAAGATGTCTCACCCACAACTAGTACAAATATGTCAGTTTCTGTGAGGGCGGGTGTTTCCCCCCTGTAAATGTCCAGCACTTTAGGTCCCAGGACTCCATGACCTCCCCTCTCAAGCAGAGGAAGACAGTCGAGACGACTGAGTCCACACCAAAACCAACAAGCTACAAGGAGGCTGCAACCAGTCACGTTACAGCAGCAATGATCGACCGCATAAATCCCGTGGGTAAACTCGCAGAAGCCCAGAATGTATTAGCCGAAGAAGAACTAAACATAGCTCTACGCAAGCCTGTCGTGACAGCCTTACAAGCGGAAACGGTGCGCCAATTTTCGAAAGTTTCCGTTACTCGGGACAGATTTTACAGAGCACCTGCCGTGACGAGAGGTCCCCAAATTGGCTGCGAGAAACAGTTGGACATCTCCCAGCTTTATGGGAAAATGTTAAACTAGAGGTCTTCAGATGAAAAACCTGCACCGCTAAGGCCACTCTCTGAGTTCCGAGGGAACCTGAATCTACTGAAGAGGTTAACGTCACGAAACATCTGGACAAAAGTAAACGAGTGGTGTTTCTTCTATGATATGGACAGAAGCGACTCCTTGGGGAAGCTTATTGTCAAATTCCACACTAAAAGTGAAGATAGAACGCGTCATCACTGACGATAATGTGTTAACACCAACAACAGAGGAACTGTTAAATCAAGAAAAAGATAATGTTATTAGAGAAATAGACGAAAGAATGGAAGAAGAAACGACAGAACCAACATTCAACGAAGTAGAAGAGATATTGAAAAGATAAAGAAAGGAAAGGCTGCGGGAAGAGATGTGATCTATGGAGTAATGTTGAAAATGCAGGCAAAAAATATATCTGAGAATATACAAATTAATAGTGGATATTTGGAAAAAAGAAGAAATGCCGAACGAGTGGAAAACAGGCAGAATAATACCAATACACAAGAAACCAAGAGAAGGCTCCTGTTTAGTTTAAGTTTATTATCTTTTTCTTTTAGCTAGAGGTAACCCTGTATGTGCAGATTTTTTGTAGCCATTTAAGAAACGCCTTCAGATATTTTTTATTTTTAAAATTTGTAGATATAAAACCAATTGTAAAGAAATAGGAGGGCTCATAGATCCTACTTTTTTAACTAACTTGAACAATTTTTTGTTAAACTCCTACAAAATCGGATGGTCTTCTCTTAAATTTTGCTTTAGTCAGTTGGTAGTTAAGAAGTAACTGATATTTATAAAAGAGACAAAAGTGATTTAAAATAAATCTACGGTTTGAACTGTGGTGGGGTGCGTAGGGTTCGACTCCTGGTGATGACGTGAAGCTATGCGATTCGGTTCTTGAGTTAACAGCGTATGTCCAGCACAGATGTCTTGGTTAGTCATCGGAATTAAGTTTTTTATGAATTTAATTTGATTTTTACTTTTTTGCATATTTATTCATTGTTTATTTTAGCATGCCCCAACATTTCATTCGCAAGTAGAACACTAAATTAACAACTATTTTATTTTTTATTATGAGATGCAATTCTGCCGTGCTAACCTAATAAATAGGTCGTATCTGACATTTTTTGAAAAATTAATTTATCGTATTCTTGCCTAGCACGGCAGAATTGTGCATGAGTATTTAGATGTAAAATTATGTATAATTTTTATTTGCAGGTCAACATGGTCGATACCTACAGCGGCGCAAGTTGTTGAATCATCTTGTATGTATTTAAAGATCACTATTATGATGATGCACAGAAAACAAGCTAAGAGTTAAATTATCGTGCACTAGATGATGTTCTAATAAGAATAATGCAGTTCGACAGAAACCCAAACCAACGTGGACGAACAGTAAGAAATATTTTTACAAAAAGTTGGGTAAAAATATAACTACGATATCATTGTATAATACGATTTCATTATTTGGAAACATTTAGAGTTGTAAGGTTGCCCTTGACGCTAATGGTATCAGCGAAGGGGCTGGTTTTGTAGATTTAGAAGAAAATGGCTTTGCAGATAATGGTGGCTGAGCATTTGGTTTTGTGTGCTATTCTTCGTTCGAAGAAGCATACCTGCAGCAATAAATTAAATGAATGGTAAAACTCTTCAAGGTTAAAAATGGTATATATAATTTACTGCAATTGAAAGACCCTGGCAGGAAACATGGTCCAATCAATTAATCTCTATATCCGAATCCTTCACTTAAAGGTACTTCACTAAAAATGAAAGAAGTTGAGATAGCAATCAGTATTGCAGTAAATAGTACCCATTGGAAAAATTTTTGAAAAATTTACTAAGAATAATAAGTTTTGTTTGCACTTGTTTAAATAATTATTTAGCTCCTTAGGCTCAGTGTAAAATCTGGACAAAACTTTCAATGGTACAACAATTGTAACGAAAACTGGAATGGAAAGAATTTCTGAAGAAGAGTATCAGCAGAAGAGTATCAAGGAGCTATCACTTTGAATATGGCAAAATTTCAAAATTTGGTACAGTCGCCGTACAGTACCAGGTACAGTAAAAATTACATAAACATCACATTACCAGATAAAATCAGAGAGGCGACGATATAATATATCTATTGGTTTTTTGCCTTCTAAAGTATAGATGACATCAGTCTTGCCGCAGCATTTGCTCATTTTAAATACATTTTATGTATTTAAAATGAAAAAAGAAACGTGTGTAGATAGGTTTTAACCTCAAATTTACTCAAATAAGACTGATAGAAAATCCAAAGCAAAATGCCCGCAAAATTATATCAGGAAACAAACGTTACAAAAAAATATCCCACTTGACATTTTGTATGGAAAGTGCGGAGAGCATCGAGGAATTGTCGCACGTACAGGTGGTTAGGGATGATTTGTTCGATTTGGAAAACAACCGAGCTCCAGTTAAATATGGCCTACTTGATCCTAGAATGGGTGTTTCGCAAAAAACGTTGATTGCGTGACTTGTGGTAAAATCTTAGCGAATGCCATGGGCATTTTGGATATTTAGATCTCGATGTGCCTTTATATCACACCGGGTTTTTTCCTAACATAATAACAATTTTACAATCCATATGCAAAAAATGTAGTCGTATATTGTTGTTACAAAGCGATAAAGACAAATATGTGAGATCTTTGAGTAATCCTCATTTGTGTTATTTTGAAAAAGAATTTTCGAAAACTAATAATAAAAATGTATAAAAAAAATCGTCTGTGCTTACATTGTAAGTATGTAAATGGAATAGTTAAAAAATTTGTAAGCAGTGGTGGAAATTCCTTTAATAAGTTTGGTATTGTTCACGTTAAACCGGAGAAAGATAAAGAATGCCGGGAGAAACTCGAACAATACAGCGAACATTTTAAAATAGTTGGTGATGTTGAACAAGATATTATTAAATCTCTTGCTTCGGAGGTTTTGACGCCCGTTATTGTCTTAAATTTATTCAAGAACATACCAGAAGCTGATATAATATATTTATGTATGAATCCCCTTAAGGTCACGTCCCGAAGATCTGGTAATGACGAAGATGTTGGTTCCACCAGTTTGTGTACGTCCATCTATACCTTCTACAACAAGAGAGGGAACAGTGGAAGATCCGTTAACTACCACTCAGCAAGAAATTATATATTTTAATCGGGAATTTGCACGAAGCAAATCGTTGAAGATAAATCCTACTTTGTACAATGATCGCTTTAACGAATTGCAACTGAAAGTAGCCACATTTTTCAATGGAGAAATTGCAGGAATCCCTCTTCAATATAAAATGGAAAAACGCAAAGGTCTGACGCAACGCTTATCTGGTAAAAATGGTCGTTTTCGAGGTAATTTATCTGGCAAGAGGGTGAATTTTTCGGCTCGTACCGTAATATCACCAGATCCGAATTTAGAAATTGACCAGGTCGGTGTTCCTGTTCATATAGCAAAAATTTTAACATTTAAGGAAAAAGTGAATAAAATAAATATAAGCAAAATGAGGCTGTTAGTTATTAATGGACTCGAGCAATGGCCCGGCGCTAACTACATCATTCAAAAAAATGGAGCTACAAAATTTTTACTTTATGTAAACCGTGCAAAGGCTGCTCAAGACTTAAGGGAAGGAGATGAGATTGAAAGACATATGGCAAATGACGACATGGTTCTTATGAACAGACAACCAAGTTTGCACAGACTTTCCATTATGGCACATAGGGTTAAAGTACACTTCCATCGAACATTTAGAATCAACGAATGTGTTTGTAATCCTTATAATGCTGATTTTGATGGCGATGAAATGAATTTGCATTTACCCCAAACTATAGAAGCCAAAGCAGAAGCCTATGGAATATTAAACGTAAAAAATAATTTAATTACACCAAAAATGGTGAAATTTTAATAGCAGCCCACAAGATTTTTGAGTGGAGCATTCGCCATTTGGCAAATAATCGTAACCGATTAGTTGGTTTATTGTGGTATACTTCGCCAGAAGCACCTGTAGCAAATTATAAGGAGATTACGTGATATCAAAGCATTTGTGGGCAAGTTTATTGCAAGAAATGATGGAAAAGAACTTTTGGGTGGTAGGTAAGACATGTTTAATAATGTCTGGAAAAAATATACCAAAGAATTATATGTTAAAGAAATTGATTGTACTAATACTGCGATAGATGTCTTTATATGACGCCATGTTTGGTCAGTATGGCATAAAAATTGCTCAAGTTTTGGTCACTAAACCTGATTTTAACAACGAGCAAACACGTAACAACTTGTACAGCACCTTGTCGGAGTTGATCAGTTTGAACATCATTCCAATTATTAATACAAACGATGCTGTCGAACCACCACCAGTTGGCGATCCAGAAAAGATTGCAAAGAAAGGTCTCAGCCTTAAAGACAACGACAGTTTGGCAGCTTTGTTAGCGACCGAAGTCAATGCCGATTTGCTCATATTAATGTCCGACGTCGATGGAATCTACACTAAACCTTCATGGGAAGAAGGAGCACAATTTATCCACACCTTCACTACAAATCATCGCAATACAATCAAATTTGGAAAAAAAAATCCAAAGTCGGAACCGGCGGTATGGATTCAAAGGTTAGAGCAGCAACATTCGCAATCGATCGTGGAGTTTCCGTAGTCATTTGCAACGGAATGATCGAGCACGCGATCGAGCGAATCCTATCTGGAAGAAAAGTTGGCACACATTTCACCGACACCGTAAGCGATACCATCGGCACCGAACACATGGCATCAAACGGTAAGTTTTCTTTTGATCTTCAGGAAGTCCAAATCATTGTTGATAAATTTCAGCACGAAAGGGTGGTCGACAATTGCAAAATTTAACCCCAGAACAACGAGCTTCCATTGTACACACTCTAGCCGATCTCTTGATATCGAAGGAAAAATACATCTTGGAAGAGAATGCCAAAGACTTGGAAGAAGCAAGGCTAACTAATCTCTCGGGCGCTTTACTATCGCGACTTTCACTATCCCCAGCCAAGTTAAGAAATCTTTCCGTCGGTTTGAAGCAAATTGCCGATTCGAGTCACGAAAATGTTGGACGAGTGTTAAAGAGAACAAAATTAGCAAATGGATTACATCTCAAACAAATTACTGTTCCTATTGGTGTTCTTTAGTAATTTTTGAATCCAGACCAGATTCGCTACCTCAGGTGGTTTCTTTGGCCATTGCTTCGGTAATGGTTTGTTACTTAAAGGTGGAAAGGAAGCTTTGCGTAGTAATAAAGCTTTGATGGCCTTGGTACAGGAGGCTCTGCAACTGAAAATGTCCCAAAGCGCGGTCTCTTTGGTTTCAACACGCGAGGAAATTAGTGATTTGCTATCGATGGAACAACACATTGATCTTATCATTCCACGTGGTTCCAGCGAGTTAGTCAAAAGTATTCAGTCTCAAAGTCAACACATTCCAGTATTGGGACACGCAGAAGACGCCAATTTAGAGAAAGCACTGAAAATAGTTCGAGATTTAAAGTGTGATTATCCTGCTGCTTGCAATTCCATGGAAACGCTTCTAATCAATGAAAAACTTGTAAAAGGATCTTTCTTTGACGACGTATGCCAGTTGTTAAAGAACGAAGGAGTGGAAATTTTTTCGGGACCAAATTTGTCCAAGTTATTAACCTTTGGTCCACCTGCAACGAAAACAATGAAGCACGAATATGGAGATCTTGCATGTGCAATTGAAGTTGTCAAAGACCTAGACGATGCAATTGATCACATCCATAAGTTTGGAAGCTCTCACACCGATGTGATTGTTACTGAAAATCGTAAGTTTTCTTTCAAACATTATGTAAGGTTAGTTTAATTTTACATTTACAGGTGACACTGCCGCTGCATTTCTTAAAAAAGTGGACAGCGCTGGCGTGTTCCATAACGCAAGTTCACGTTTCGCCGATGGATTTAGATTTGGTTTAGGTGCCGAAGTTGGTATAAGCACTTCCAGAATTCATGCTCGTGGACCGGTAGGTGTGGAAGGATTACTTACTACCAAGTGGGTACTCAATAGAGAGGGTCACCTTGCATCCGATTTTGCCGAAGGAGGAACTCGTACGTGGGTTCACGAATCTGAACCTATATAATTTTTTGTTTAGTTTTTAAGATATTTAAAAAATTCTTTATTATTATTTTCCTTAAAAAAATTTAAAATAAGTAATTTAAGTAATTTGTGACAAAATGTTTTATTCATGTCAGTCGAGCTGAAAATGACCGGAGAGACGGGTAAAATTCCGTGATCATCACATAACCAGATAAAATCGGAGAGGCGCCGTTATAATCTATATATTGGTTTTTTGCCTTCTAGAGTATAGATGACACAAGTCTTGCCGCAGCATTTGGCAAATAATTGTGACCGATTAGTTGCTTTCGTGTGGTATTCTTCGCGCGAAGCACCTGTAGCAAAGTATAAGAAGATTACGTGAAAGCAAAGCATTTGTAGGCAAGTATCTTCCAAGAAATGATGGAACATCTGTATGGTAAAATGTACCAAAGAGTTATGTGTTAAAGAATTTTATTATCCTAATACTACGATAGCACAAGTTCAAAATAAAGATATCGATTGTAAACGGTTTCATGTCAGTCGAGCTGAAAATGGCCGGAGAGGCGGGAAAATCAGATCATCAGATAAAATCTGAGAGACGACGTTGTAATCTATATATTGGTTTTTTGCTTTCTCGAGTATATATGACAAAAGTGCTGCCGCAACATTTGGCAAATAATCGTAACCGATTAGTTGGTTTTGTGTGGTATTCTTCGCGCGAAGCACCTGTAGTAAATTATAAGAAGATTACGTGAAAGCAAAGCATTTGTAGGCAAGTATCTTCCAAGAAATGATCGAAAAGAATTGCTGTCAGACAGGTACGACATGTTCAATAACCCGATTTCTTTACCTACATAATAATCTATCATTATAAAATGTTATAATCATTATAAATTATTATAAAATGTTACTCCCCTAAAATACTCAACTACCCAAATCAGGAAGAGGAGCATATAGAAAAAAGTCACCCGATGTAAAAATACAGTGCATGCCGCTTATTAAAATCACGGTTAATATTATTTGGGAATTGTCATCACTTTTACAAGGAACGGACCGGATGAATATTACTATATGGAAAAAGCATCGTTTATTTTGATCATTATTTCAGTTAAGGTGCTAGATCAATAGGCGTTGAGCTGGTGGCAAGCAAATCTCAAAACTAATAATCGCAGAAAGTTGAAATTTTCAGAGCATACTTAAAATTCTATTTTACTTAACGCCTGCTATTTTTATTTAAAAAATTTAATATAAAAATTTTTTTGTAAGTTTTCAGTAAAATACACTTTTGTTATAAATATAAAATAGGAGGCGTAAAGTAATGCCTACCATACTAATCAATCGAAAAAAAATACGATTATCTTTTTGGTTTGCCTTATTTGCTTGCCACTAGAATTCACGCAATCTACATGAAATTTCAAATTGGCGCCATGGCGTTACGTCAAATTTCAGTTCAAGCAATTTCAAAGAGAGGTCAGCATTCAAATTTGAAGCAATGACACAAACCATAATACCTATTGTGTAAAATCAGGTAAAATATAAGCGGTCATTTAAACACTTAAGCCACCCATAGTTGCCGTAATTTATAAGCTGTCTTTACCTGGTTCTAATGCCTATATCAAGTACATAATACTCGTATAATATTTTGTTATAATAATATTTTTTAAATTTAATTAAAACCCGAAAATACTATTGAGCGCTACGCGGAAAACCACCTAAATAGTGTACAGGGTTAACAACAAGGGGAACGTAGGAGAATAAATAAAACAATTTTATTGACATTTACATTCCTCAAGAAAACAGAGGCCGGACTCAGTACAATTTTAAGTACTATCATATCAGAACCGGCCTATCCCAAATTTGTGCGGATCATTAATTTCACAATAATTACAAAACCGCTACTACTGTAAAACTAATTTATTATGCAGTATAAAACCATACCAAAATGTCCATTTTATCCCCCGAGCTATTCTAAAATTGCTGGTCTACCTAATATTTTAGATTACGAGCCGCGCTGAAGTATTTGTACATATTTTGGCACTGCTACGTATATTATTTGTATATATTTATTAGAAACATTAGTACATAAAGTACATAAAATAATGATTTTTATATTAAATTCTTTTCTTGTTTATTAAAAATACAGAAGGTAATTGATTAGCTGTGAAAAGTCACTGTAGCAGTTTCACCCTGTAATACAGAATTAATACAGGGTGTCTAAAATTTGAGAAACCCTGTGTGTACCGGATAAAACTGCTAAGGGCAAGTTGTATAACAGGAGTTAATCCTAGGATCACGTTGTTCTTTAAATTATGTTTGGTGATTGATTGAAAATTTAGAAATCAACCAATTAAAAAAATTGGGGACTCATGAAGCCCAACCTAATCCATCTGTAAAACGTAAATTGGTGTTTCCTGGTTTAGATAATTTGCCAGAAACTTATTCAAGTTCAGAAAGAGACGAAGAATATGAAAGCATAATGCAACACGAGTTATGCATAGAACCGGACCTTAGCTCGACTTTTGATTTTGTAATGTCATAAAAGGAAATAGAATTGTTCAACTGGGCTATTTATTGAATTGGGCAATAAGGTTACAATATAACCATGCGAAATCATGTACAGGAGGTTTATTATACCCTTCTCGTGAAATTACTAGAGGTTTGGGTTTAATTAGTCATATTGAGTTTAAATGCAATATGTGCGATATTGAAATTGTAAAAGCTACCGAAGATCCTACTTTCCAACAATCTGTAATAAACACGGGCGCGGTATGGGGTACTTTAGCCACTGGAGGTACATTTGGTCAATTAGAAGAATTATTAAATTGTATGAACGTTCCCTGTTTAAATAAGTATACGTACTCAATTAAAGAAAAATCACTGCAAAAATTATGGCACGAAGAAATTGAAACAGAAATGTCTAAAGCTGGTAAAGATGAATATGATGAAGCCATACGTAAAAAAGACATAGATGAGGATGGAGTACCTTTCATTACTGTATATCTGGATGGTGGATGGTCAAAACGATCATACGGTCATAATTATAACGCAGCATCTGGAGTGGCAGTTATAATTGGGAAATTCACTAAAAAAGTTTTGTTTATGGGGGTGCGAAATAAATACTGTACTGTTTGTGCCAGGGCAGCTAAAAAAGATGAAGAACCGAAAATCCACGATTGCTTTCGTAATTGGTCTGGCAGCTCTTCCGCTATGGAGCAAGATATAATAGCTCAAGGTTTCTGTTTTAGCGAAGAACAACATGGCATTAGATACAAAAATTTATAGCAGATGGTGATTCAAGTGTTTTTGTGCTATCAAAAACATGTAGCTATGGCGAGTCTATTACCAAAATAGAATGTGCAAACCATGCTATAAAAATCATGGTAAAAACTATATAATTTGAAAAAGATAAGCGTTATCTGATGTTGCTCGGAAGCAACTTACAAAAAAATAATTGAGGATCTTCAAAGTATTGCTCAGTCATCTATTTATAACTGCAGTTTTGAAGATAACCCACTAGAGTCACTTAGAGAAGATTTTCATGTGATCAGTTTTATTAGGATTGTTCACAAATTTCTTTGCTGGTGAGCAATAATTCCGTGCATGGCGTGAATAAGTTAAGCTAAACGTAACTTTATAATATTTTTCTCGACTTATCAATTTATTCACGTCATCCACGGAATCAATCGCGCATCTTACATGTAGCTACGCGGCCTACTGCATAATCAAATCAAATAAAACCCTGTGCAATGGCTGATGCAAAAAGAGGACGAGATCTTAGCTTGAAAGATAAAATTGACATTTGAACAATATGATAAGTTGTAGGAAATGAGTCAACGGATGTTGCAGCTGTATTCAAAATTTCGTAACCTTTTTTGTATACAATTTGTAGCGTTGCAAATGTCAACCAGCGACGCTAAATAAAACTTTTTAAATCTAATAATTAATTGATGTTTAATTTATTTTAAACATTCTATACAAGAAGGAATTGAAATGTTGGTATGAGATTTCGAAAATATGCAGGTTACAAAGATAACAAGAACACATTTTGTTAAAGCAAATAAAAATTGTTTGAATAATTTTTTGGAAAAAACTGTAATAACAGTTAGTGCCGAATTAGTTTTTATTGAAAGCCTAATTGCGAATATTTGCAGGTAATACCTTGCATTTTTTTGGATCGATGCCGACTTTCAATTTTTTTAGTTTTTTTGGATTGGAAAATTTGTACGAGGTTTTTATTTGTCAACATCTGACGACCGTTGACCATATAGTGAGGGGTGTCTCGAGACCTGATTTTTGAGCCAATCAAAAATCAGCTACTGTGCTCTATTATTTGTACGATATCGCATTGGATTGGAAACAGTGAAATCGCTCAACATCGTTCCCAAGGCGTATCAAGGAAGATTTAATTTTTACTCATTACACTAATTTTGGTTCTGCGCGCTCTTGAGAGGATACATATTTTATTGCCATTTTTTTGTAAACAAAACGGGTCACATATGGTCTGCTGTTTTGGGTTGTAGTGGGGTTGTGATTTTTGATTTTAGTTCATGCCAATTTTTGTTGGACGGCGAGGATTCTGCGGAGAAGGGAAAGCTTTCTTGGAACCGACAGGATTTTAACCAAGCCATTTAATAACAAAATCACATCTTACATTTGGTGAGTAAAAGATTACAATTTCCATTGCATGCCTTTGACGGAGATTATTGTGATTTAGTTGTTTAATTTTTTGAAAACGGAATTTAAAATTCCGAAGTATGTTACGAAAATCTGACGCTTTCGACAAATTTCCACGCTTCCTAAATTTAAAATTATTAAAATAATTTTACATTCAATAATTATTTTAAAATTATTGAGTTTTAAAGTGAATATTTAGAATTATCAGTTAAACCTTGAGGAATTTTTGATATCCCTATCAGGTGTAGCGGCGTTAGAACCCCGAGCGCAGGCGTAGTAGAGATTAAGTCGGTGAAATGGACTAGTCCGAAGGTCTAGCTTGAGCTCTAAAAGGGTGCGGACGTATTTGAAGAATTGCGAGTGCAATTTTTATCAGTCGCTAGATAGTAGTTAGTGTCACAACCTACGGTAGTGGGTAAATAATCGTTAGACGCATTTTTGGTTTCCGATCGCGAGGGCGGATCATTTCTATTGGAAAGTGGAAACAAATTCGATGGTGGAAAAATTTGATTTGGTTAAACGCGCCATATTGACAGCTGATTTTTCGTGTTTGCGCAGCTCAGGTTATCAAGCTACGTCACAGTAATTATTTTACATCAAGCGCCTGTTACGATTCGTGGTGGTATTGTTTGTTTTGGATTTTGCCACGATAACTTTTGATGGGTGTTTACCATTGTTACACTCGATCTTTATTGTTTCACCGAGGTTCCAAAGAGGAACATTTAAGTGCACCTTCGTTTGGAGGAGATCTTCAAGCAGCTGACATCACCCGGTTGGAAGTGTTCTTCAGGTGTCGTGCTAGTGCGTACGTGGGTTTTGCGGTAATCATATCTGTAAAGATAATCGAGCAGTTTCTAAATGTCCAAATTGTCGACTTCACATCCTGTAAACTTACGTTTGTACAAACGGGTAAGTCATTTTGTTTACCTTTATTAACTGCATTGTATCCGCTTCAGTTATTTTTGAGGATCCGAAGATTCGGATTGATAATTTGTTTTGAGTACGTACTGCGTGATACTGTCACTTTTCAATCCTGCCAATTGCCAAGGGTTGGTTATGTAATTTTTTTGATCTCAGCGATCAGTTGTTGATTTTCAATATATTTTTATTCAAACTGTTCGACTGTGTTTTTTTGGAGAGTCCCCAGTAACCGAATCTGCGGCTCTAGAATCCGCTGGAAAAAAGATAGTTTTTAACATCGAGGCTATCACAAAAATAAATTTTGTGAAAAAGGATTGCTGACCCCTCAGGTTTTCAATTTTTTCTTCAAGTATCCCTCAGGGGTGAGAGACCAATTACGCCTTCAGCATTGTTAAGGTTTTTTTTGATTAAAGTGAACCTTCAGTTCCAATTAAGTGGTTCTTTATTTTTATTTTTTATTGTTAAGGAGACACCTTCAGTGTCCCTTCCGAATCTGTGTTATCTTCCGTGTAGTTGCAATAAACAAATTTACTTAATTTAGTGTCTTCTTCGGCTTATTGTAACTCTTGGCGCCCTGGCAGAATAATTCTAAAATACGACTGACCCAACAGCCTTTCTCCGACAACAGCAGCTAGCCGCTACTTGCACAAGTAGCTAGGGTAGTACCTACGCAATTTTGCGGAGTGTGGTACAAATTTTAAAAACCGTGCTGAAATAGAACTTTTCTCATATTATTATTCGGTTATTGTTATCAAAACTATTATCCCGAAGTGATCACATTAAGTGGCGTGCACTGTATATAAAAATTGCAAAAACAGCATAAAACACTTACCTTATTTAACAGCCTTCAATGATGTTGTCCGATGGTGAGGCAATAATTTTATTGCAAATGAAGTTTCCAAATAAAACAGGGCGATAGGAGAGCTTGATATCAATGAACAACATCAATAGTATTCCCAAAAACAAAAAAATGCTTAAACCCACAATGGTACTCCAAAGCCAAAGATAGCAAATCTTACATCCACAAAATCGAACAGCTCAATTAAAAAAGCTTGATTAATTTTGACCAAAGGAAGGACCCTAAAAGGATTTTCTTTATAAAAAAATATATTTGATAAAAACAACTTTACCTCGTAGATGGTGTAATCGAGAGTATTATTCAAACGAAGTACTTGGTTAATGTTGAGTCACAAAAGTATCCAGATGGTCCAATCCTCATAAAGAGACAATTAATTTCATTTCGTGATAAACGAAAGGTAAAAATACTTGATAAAGCTCTTTGCACAGAATAATCCCAAATCGGAGTGGAAAAAATATACCAAAATTTCTAGAAAAACGGCACATCTAAGAATTTTCTTCACCAACAATTAACTTGCGAAAAATATCTTCAAAAATTTTTGTTGGCCGATAATGTGTTTTCTGGTCTAGCGATAGTAACTATCAAAAGCACAGAGCCGCACTATAAAATTTAAATAAATAAATAGGTAAATTTTTCAACCGTGACATTTTTTGTGTGATTCACCATGAAAGTATTTAATAATTTCTTTATATATATGTATATATATATATACGGATCATTTCTACAATACACAAGGATGTCGCGGAAAATTGATGGAAATTACTCAGGAATTGGAAAGGTTCGACATTAATATAGCAACTCTGACTGAAACCAAAAAGAAAGGCACAGGAAACGAAGCAGTTGGTAACTTTATACATCTTTTTAGTGGAGTACCTAAAGAGGAACGAGCCAAAAGAGGAGTATCCATACTGATACATAAAAAGCTCAAACATAAGATAACAGATTGGGAAGCCATCAATGAAAATATAATAAAAATAAACTTAAATATAATGCAGTCAAAAGTCACCATATTTGGAGTGTATGCGGTCTCGGAAGATGCACCAATTTCAGATAAAGAAAAGTTCTTTGGCGAGTTAAATAGCGAGGTAATGGCAATAGGAAATACCAGGGATGTAATTATTCTAGGGGATTTAAATAGTCGAACGGGAAAATCTGCGAATAGTAACGTAGTGGGCCCATATGGCGAAGAAATTAGGAATGACAATGGAGAACGGCTAATCGAGTTATGCGAACAGAACAAGTTGAAAATTATCAATGGATTTTTCAAACATAAAGAGATCCACAAATTTACATGGACCCAACAAACCCGAAATCTTAAATCGATAATAGACTATGCCATTACAAGAGAATCGAATGAAACAAACATCACAAATATTAGAGTGCAAAGAGGAGCAAATAAAATATCAGACCACTACTTGATGAAAATAAAAGTTTTGTTCCCCCCGGTACGTAGTATGGAAGAAAAGCAAACCACACGACATTCCGAAAGTATATTAGACCAGGAGATGTATAATTTAGAAAGCCTGCAACATGAAAGTACAAAACTGCTATACCAACAAAGACTAGATAGTAAGTTAAAAGATATTGTCACATATGTCCACCCTGTATATAAAATAAACTAACTCAGTAATCAAATGAACAGGAACACCGTCATCAAATACCTTAAGGTGGTACGAAAATGTAGGATAAGCTAAATGGTTGTGTGAACGAATGAATGAGGTAAAAAATAAGTTAGTCGACAATGGTGAGCCGTAAGGCTAGGCAGCCCTTAAGGTTGCGTGAGGTGATGGACATGTAAGTAAAGTAATTTTACCATGTAAATATTAGATATAGGAATAATGTAAAAATAATTGATTAATATAATATTTAATTGATACCCAAACCGATTTTAAACAATTAGCTAACCCCAACCATCAAAGAATTTAGGACCAATAAATATAACGCGACATGGTGGTTGGGTGGATGCCCCTCTTCAAAAACGCCTGCCCCAAGGCGGTAAAAAAAATTTGCAAATTGAATCCGTTTAGAAACAGCAGTCATCATTAGCTAAAGTTGGTTAACATTACATATTAAAAGATATTTTATATCATATAGTTAAAAAAAATATTCATCTAATTATAAAAATAAATAAATTATAAAATTATTAAAATTACACAAAACTATTAAATTATATCAGATGTAGTTTTTGGATCAGAACAATCTTATTATAATAACAAATCATTTATCATTTTAATCATTAAAAAAAATATATAGATATATTTTTCAAATGGTTTAAACGAGTCTCAAAATTACAGTACAAAAACTTTTTTTTTTAACGTTTATTAAAAAAGTAATTATTTTTAATTTACCTTTAAAAATTAAAAAAATTAAAATTATTCAAATTCGTATTGAAAATTCAAGTTTTATTTTTCAATAAATTAATTTAATTGAATTATTCCATCTTAATTATCTTATTTTTGTGCAGTGTTTCATTAATTTGCACATCAATTTGTGCCATGATCTAGTTTTTCTTTTAATTTCTTAGGTACATTTTTAAGCTTTTGCCGTAACCTTTTCGTTTATTTTGGTTTGATTAATTTACATTTTATAAATTCAATACTGCCATATTATTTTAAGCTTGAAAATTTTTCGAATTAAAAATTTGTTTATATTAAATTTAGATTTTGAAATGTTCAATACGTTGATTTTTTAATCACTATTCCTTGTAAAACTATTTGAATCGTTTAAATGATTGTATTTATGAGACACGTACCATAATTACTTTAAATTAATAAATTTTTTAAATTTTTCTTACTCATTACGCAATTTTCTATTATTTATTTTCTGAACTTTATAAAAGATCATAAATTCCCCTTTGACTTTTAACATTAAATTTTTTTTTTTTAGCATTACATTAAAATTTTTATTTAAGACATTTTAAACTTTTCAAAATTTTGGTACATATTTGCTTCAATTTCCCTTTAGGTTTTAAATTACCTTACTGTGTTACATTGTTTACATTGTTAAATTGTTATAAAAATTCTTAATAATTTTCATTCTCATTTTCAAATTTTTTAAACTTAGACGTTTACGTCTAAATACGCTTCAAAATACTGGTTCATTTTGTTTTTTAAACACTGGACTCCGTTTGTTACTTAAAATTTGCCCTTTGTAAAATTTCAATACCTTTTGTACTTCACATAGTAGGTATTTTACCTTGTTTTAGTACACATGTACTTTACAGAGACTTGATAGATTTATTTTATTTTGTGCCCTTTATTCTTTTTATTTGTGCCCTTTATTTTTTATTGGTATTCTTTAATATATCACCCTCCTGTGGTGATTCACAATTATTATTTACCTTTATTTCATTATTACCTTCCTTGGTAATTTACAATGAATACCTTTATTGATTCCTTCATTTATTTCTTTCGTTTGGGTCTCATGCCCATTTATTTTATTTTATCACAAATGCTTGGATAGTTCATGTAAAAAGTGGTGATTTGTTTAATTGCGCAAGTTAAATATTAACCTTGTACATGAACTCTCGCTACATTTTATTTGGGGTGCACTACACCCTCTTGTGATATTTGATGCAAATACTGTTTTGCTTTAACGTTTCTTTCTAATCTTCACATTTTACAATAATTTATCATTACAATATTTCTTTACGGCACTAATCAATTCACTTTTCTCTGCTTTTTATTCACTTTATTTTATCTACTCTGCTTTTTATTCACTTTATTTATAAGCACTTATTCTTCTTTTAACTTGTTCGAGATGTTTATCGTAGAGTTGGCTAGGCTCTGATGAGTTCATCTCTGGAACAGTTCTTCACTTTGTGGCACTTCTTTGATTTGCTCTGTTTATTTACTTTCGCGTACATTTATCACTGTTCACTTATAATTGGCGCGACCCATATGTTAAAACGTTTTGACGTACGTATCCATTATTTACATTATTTCTGCAAATTATTTGTTCTCTTCTCCAGTATTTTTACTTCCTCCATGCCATGTTCCATTGGAGATTTATTGACATTTTCCAAAAGTACTTGTTTATTTTGTGGCTGGTCCATGATAACTAAAAATTTGGCAATTTAACTAACATGAGATGTCTTACTTGCATAGGGTTGGCTAGGTCCTATTACAGCATCATGTCGTTCCTTTAAATTGGTTGGTGTGAATTGAACAAAAATTGGTAGGTATCTGGGTTGACTGACAAGAGATGATTACGTAGGGTTGGCTAGGTCCTACTGTAGCATTGTTTTGGTTTTTGGTTTTGACTGTTCGTTAATGTTCCTCGCAAATTTTGTTTGTCCAAATCCATACTGTCTTCCATTTTATTTTTTAACTTGATGTTGTAACATACTATTCCAAATTGATCGTTTATAGGTGTGGTGCCTCCATTGAGATGATCAGCCCCTGGTTTGACATCCAGCGTCCTAGTTTTGTACCATTAACTGTGGTTATTTCAATTTGAATTGCGTCCAATTCAACTGAAGTTTTCCTTTTACATTTTGTATGATTTCCATAACGACTCCTAATTTTGTAACCATATTTTATACCATTGGTGAGGCGAACGTCTTTGAACTTTTCCATCTGGATGCGTGCTGGCAAGTGACCCTTTAGTTAATCTTTAAACAGAAACTTACACGTTATTTTTACCCAAATTCTCCTTATTTATGCCCTTTAATTTAACCTGATAAAATAGTGTGACCTTGACACTTCGCGGAACTTTACGTTGCAATTTTTTTAACCTGACTTTATCTCTTCCTGCTATTTGAAGACTGAAATTTACCTATATGAATTTTTTTCATGTGAATCGCCAGAATTCAAAGAAGTTTTATCCTCAGGGTTGATTTAAAAATTGCTTAACTTTAAGTTTGGGTTTCCCTCGAAAACTTGCTTAAAAAAAATTTAATTCGATTTTCTTACGCTTAGGTTACTGCAGCATCAAGATTTTTTCAAGTCTATTTTTTTCCAATTTTTCTTTCTCCCTCCGCATTGTTAAATTTGGACTCCAAATTTGGTGGTTTGCAGGAACGTGATGAGTCCTCGAAGTGGCTCGCATCTCCATTCGTGACACACGGCCCGGTTTACCATCCTTTTCGATATTGTAGTTGATTGTGGAAGTCCTTTTCATTTCATAATACCTTTTTTGATTTGCGACCTGCGCTTTTCTCGACTATGATTTGGACCATGGAGTGTACGTATTTGGATTTTTGTCCTTGAAATTGTTTGTCCATTGAACCTTAATCCTTGTTATCTCAATTGAAATTTAACTAGATTTCTTTAAACAGACTACAAATTTAATTATACACAAATTTTATATATATGTGCCCAGTATTCCCTTATAATAAACACTTTAATTATTATGTTATTTCCATTAATTTATACTAAATTGTAGCATTACTTGTTTTATAAAACCTTACAATCTGTTACTTTGCATCGTAGATCTTTTTTCTTTTTGTCATATTAATAATTTACGATACGATAATTATTTTCCTGCTTACTTAGCAATTGGGTGTTTAATTTCTCAAAATTGATCAAGAAAGAAATCAGTATTTACTGACAAATTTTCTCAAGATAATTGAAACAAACGTAGACTAGTGCCGCGACCCCCAAAGGAAAGAACGCTACTCCCAAAATCCGAGCTCATTTGGCAATACTTTTCCGCACAGACCTAAAATAGGAACCCGTTGACTGATCTACATCCATCCATTATCTAGAGAGGTTTAATGATCAACTTTACTTTAATTAATTTAATTGTCGCTTAATATCTCGTTTAAAATTATACATCCTCCGTTTGATCTGAACTCGAATTATTTCAACATTTAATATTTTTTAACTAAAAGTTCAGCATAAATCTTAATAAATTTTTTATTTGACTTCTTCTAACCTACGTATTATAACTAAAAAAATTTATAATTATTTAATTCCCATTTTTATTAAAAGCTAGGTATATTTGTAAAATTAGTTGTTCTGATCCTATTTATGTTTAAACCCTATCTAATTGAAGTTAAAATACACAAGTTTGTCATGAACTTAATTTTCCTTTTAATAAATTATGCGTTTATTATTTAAAACATTCTTTAATCAGTTTTTTCTTTTATTGCAAAAAATAATAAAATTTACTTGTTAATGCTAGCTAGTTATTTACGCCGTTTTCTTTTTCGTATGGTATTACAATATACTTTACAACCCTTCTGTAATTTCAAATTTTACTTTTAATTTAATTTTTATCATAAAAACAAATTTCAAAAATTGATTTTTTAGTCTTTTCTATAATAATTGATAATATTAATTAAAAATCAAATGTTTATATTTAGCCTATTTTCCACCGCGCTTGCCATTCTTTAAAAAACGCTATCCCACAGGCGTGTGTGGAATTCGAACCCGCGATTAATTTGTAGTTTCGCTTACGTTTTCCAACACGTTGGGCTAGAATAATATATCTTATCGATTTTTAGTTAAATTGACAAATCATTTTAATGATGTAACCTTTTATTGACTTTATTTTCGGCATTAAATTTGTCTAGTTTTTCTTTAAAAAAAATTAAATTATTTTTTTATAATTTGTAATAATTAATTTGCAATGCTTTTCATTGCAAGGGTCATGAACGCTTCTTATCGTATGAACGCGTTTCTAGTTACACGACGGCTATTATTTTTAGTTGCAATTATTATTTTTCACGTAATATTTGAAAATTTCATTGCTAACCTGTATTTTAACTTTAATTGTACCTAAATCTAGATTATTTGATACCCAAATCGATTAAATTTAACCAATATTTCTTAAAATTTTACTTTTTTAGTCGCGATTTTAAATTACAGTACCTTTCTAAAATATTCATCTCTTTATTTTGAATTTGATTTATTTTTTCGCCCGATGCCCTTTAATTACTTTAATTTCTTTACCTATTGGGCATTTTCATTAACTTTATTTCATTTATTATTTACCTATGGGCACGTTATTTTGGTACTTTATTTATAATTTCGCGTATCGCGTATAAAATTCTTCGCTAACATCAATTCATAAGTAATATTTTATTTCCCTATTTTTTCCACGAACCATCGCTTTATTGAAAATTATTAAAAAGTTAGAGTAAAAATCCATCCTGTATATCATACACGTTTAGTTGGAATGTGCAACATAATCGAATTTACCGTGAACGTACATACGTATCAACTTAAAACTTGCATTGTTTGTTACAATTAAATTAATATTTTTATTAACAAAATCACTATTATGCATTTAAATAAAATTTTCGTTTTGTTTAAAATTTATTTTAACGTCCGTAGTTTATTAACATTTTCTCACCTTGTTTTCAGACTCAAAAACAAGTAAAACACCCAATTTTGTCTACGGGTGATAAGAAAAATATTAATTTTTGAAACTAAATATACTGTTAATGCCTGTCCCGGACTAGAACAGTGTAAATTTTTGTCCTTTTGCAAAAACAATATTATAGCTTCTTTGAATTATTCCTAACTCATGGGTTTGTAATTTGATATACCCACATCTACCTAGTGCTAGACTCATTCTTACTTTACATTCTTCGCCTACAATTAATTTTATGTTGCCCGTAAATTAAAATTGAATTCCCTATGACGTTATACGACGATAAACGCCCTAAAAAACCGGCACCTCCACCATTTGTCGCGTTAAGTATTATTTAGGGGTGTAGCTTATTTTAAACTCGATTTGGGTATCAATTAAATATTATATTAATCCATTATTTTTACATTATTCCTATATCTAATATTTACATGGTAAAATTACTTTACTTACATGTCCATCACCTCACGCAACCTTAAGGGCTGCCTAGCCTTACGGCTCACCATTGTCGACTAACTTATTTTTTACCTCATTCATTCGTTCACACAACCATTTAGCTTATCCTACATTTTCGTACCACCTTAAGGTATTTGATGACGGTGTTCCTGTTCATTTGATTACTGAGTTAGTTTATTTTATATACAGGGTGGACATATGTGACAATATCTCAGACCAAATATTAATATCAGAAATATACGACAATGTAAAAAGCAGTATAAAGCAGGCTGCTAGGGAAGCACTAGGAATACAGAAAAAGCTCAATAGTAATAAATACTGGTGGAATGAAGAAATTCAGGAAATTGTTGAAAAAAAGAAAGAACTGTACATAAAATGGCTCAATACAAAAAAAGATAATGATCTGCAGACGTACAAGGAAGTAAATAGAGAAGTCCGGAGAAAGATTTTAAATGAAAAAAGGGATAGTTGGGATCGGAAATGCAGAGAAATAGAGACCTACATAGGGGGAAGAAAATGTACAGAATCGTGGAGATTTATAAATAAAGTTAAGTCTCCACAAAATAACAAAGTTAATATACAGATAATTCCAACAGATAAATGGATCCAACATTATAGAAATTTACTATCAGAAAACAGAAGAGAATATTCAACTGCGGATGTACAAATAATAGTACAAGGGGAGGAAATAACAATAAATCCAGAAAGAGTAAAGAAAACGATTGGAACATTAAAAAATAGAAGATCCCCCGGACCAGGAGGTATTTATGCAGAATTGCTAAAAAACGGAACAACTAAGCTTCTTAAGATACTTACATATATTTTCCAAATAAATCCTAAAAGGATTTTCTTTATAAAAATATATTTGATAAAAAAAACAACTTTACCTCGTAGATGGTGTAATCGAGAGTATTATTCAAACGAAGTACTTGGTTAATGTTGAGTCACAAAAGTATCCAGATGGTTCAATCCTCATAAAGAGACAATTAAGTTCATCTCGTGATAAACGAAAGGTAAAAATACTTGATAAAGCTCTTTGCACAGAATAATCCCAAATCGGAGTGGTAAAAATATACCAAAATTTCTAGAAAAACGTCACATCTAAGAATTTTCTCCACCAACATTAACTTGCGAAAAATACCTTCAAAAAATTTTTTTTGGCCGATAATGTTTTCTGGTCTAGCGATAGTAACTATCAAAAGCACAGAGCCGCACTATAAAATTTAAATAAATAAATAGGTAAATTTTTCAACCGTGACATTTTTTGTGTGATTCACCATGAAAGTATTCAATAATTTCTTTATATATATGTATATATATATATACGGATCATTTCTACAATACACAAGGATGTCGCGGAAAATTGATGGAAATTACTCAGGAATTGGAAAGGTCCGACATTAATATAGCAACTCTGACTGAAACCAAAAGAAAGGCACAGGAAACGAAACAGTTGGTAACTTTATACATCTTTTAGTGGAGTACCTAAAGAGGAACGAGCCAAAAAAGGAGTATCCATACTGATACATAAAAAGCTCAAACATAAGATAACAGATTGGGAAGCCATCAATGAAAATATAATAAAATAAACTTAAATATAATGCAGTCAAAAGTCACCATATTTGGAGTGTATGCAGTCTCGGAAGATGCACCAATTTCAGATAAAGAAAAGTTCTTTGGCGAGTTAAATAGCGAGGTAATGGCAATAGGAAATACCAGGGATATAATTATTCTAGGGATTTAAATAGTCGAACGGGAAGAAACTGCGAATAGTAACGTAGTGGGCCCATATGGCGAAGAAATTAGGAATGACAATGGAGAACGGCTAATCGAGTTATGCGAACAGAACAAGTTGAAAATTATCAATGGATTTTTCAAACATAAAGAGATCCACAAATTTACATGGACCCAACAAACTCCCAAATCTTAAATCGATAATAGACTATGCCATTACAAGAGAATCGAATGAAACAAACATCACAAATATTAGAGTGCAAAGAGGAGCAAATAAAATATCAGACCACTACTTGATGAAAATAAAAGTTTTGTTCCCCCCGGTACGTAGTATGGAAGAAAAGCAAACCACACGACATTCCGAAAGTATATTGGGCCAGGAGAGGTATAATTTAGAAAGCCTGCAAGATGAAAGTACAAAACTGCTATACCAACAAAGACTAGATAGTAAGTTAAAAGATATTGTCACATATGTCCACCCTGTATATAAAATAAACTAACTCAGTAATCAAATGAACAGGAACACCGTCATCAAATACCTTAAGGTGGTACGAAAAGGTAGGATAAGCAAAATGGTTGTGTGAACGAATGAATGAGGTAAAAAATAAGTTAGTCGACAATGGTGAGCCGTAAGGCTAGGCAGCCCTTAAGGTTGCGTGAGGTGATGGACATGTAAGTAAAGTAATTTTACCATGTAAATATTAGATATAGGAATAATGTAAAAATAATGGATTAATATAATATTTAATTGATACCCAAACCGATTTTAAACAATTGAGCTACACCCCAACCATCAAAGAATCATTACGCGACATGGTGGACCCAAAAAACCCGTTAGCGCATGGTGGTTGGGTGGATGCCCCTCTTCAAAAACGCCTGCCCCAAGGCGGTAAAGAAAAAAATTTGCAAATTGAATCCGTTTAGAAACAGCAGTCATCATTAGCTAAAGTTGGTTAACATTACATATTAAAAGATATTTTATATCATATAGTTAAAAAAAATATTCATCTAATTATAAAAATAAATAAATTATAAAATTATTAAAATTACACAAAACTATTAAATTATATCAGATGTAGTTTTGGATCAGAACAATCTTATTATAATAAAAATCATTTATCATTTTAATCATTAAAAAAAATATATAGATATATTTTCAAATGGTTTAAACGAGTCTCAAAATTACAGTACGAAAACTTTTTTTTTTAACGTTTATTAAAAAAGTAATTATTTTTAATTTACCTTTAAAAATTAAAAAAATTAAAATTATTCAAATTCGTATTGAAAATTCAAGTTTTATTTTTCAATAAATTAATTTAATTGAATTATTCCAAACTTAATTATCTTATTTTTGTGCAGTGTTTCATTAATTTGCACATCAATTTGTGCCATGATCTAGTTTTTCTTTTAATTTCTTAGGTACATTTTTTAAACTTTTGCCGTAACCTTTTCGTTTATTTTGGTTTGATTAATTTACATTTTATAAATTCAATACTGCCATATTATTTTAAGCTTGAAAATTTTTCGAATTAAAAATTTGTTTATATTAAATTTAGATTTTGAAATGTTCAATACGTTGATTTTTAATCACAATTCCTTGTAAAACTATTTGAATCGTTTAAATGATTGTATTTATGAGACACGTACCATAATTACTTTAAATTAATAAATTTTTTAAATTTTTCTTACTCATTACGCAATTTCTATTATTTATTTTCTGAACTTTATAAAGATCATAAATTCCCTTTGATTTTAACATTAAATTTTTTTTTTTTTTAGCATTACATTAAAATTTTTATTTAAGACATTTTAAACTTTTCAAAATTTTGGTACATATTTGTTTCAATTTCCCTTTCGGTTTTAAATTACCTTACTGCATTACATTGTTTACCTTATTAAATTGTTATAAAAATTCTTAATAATTTTCATTCTCATTTTCAAAATTTTTTTAAACTTATACGTTTACGTCTAAATACGCTTCAAAATATTGGTTCATTTTGTTTTTAAATACTGGACTCCGTTTGTTACTTAAAATTTGCCCTTTAAAAATTTCAATACCTTTTGTACTTCACATAGTAGGTATTTTACCTTGTTTTAGTACACATGTACTTTACAGAGACTTGATGGATTTATTTTATTTTGTGCCCTTTATTCTTTTTATTTGTGCCCTTTATTTTTTATTGGTATTCTTTAATATATCACCCTTCTGTGGTGATTCACAATTATTATTTACCTTTATTTCATTATTACCTTCCTTGGTAATTTACAATGAATACCTTTATTGATTCCTTCATTTATTTCTTTCGTTTGGGTCTCATGCCCATTTATTTTATTTTATCACAAATGCTTGGATAGTTCATGTAAAAAGTGGTGATTTGTTTAATTGCGCAAGTTAAATATTAACCTTGTACATGAACTCTCGCTACATTTTATTTGGGGTGCACTACACCCTCTTGTGATATTTGATGCAAATACTGTTTTGCTTTAACGTTTCTTTCTAATCTTCACATTTTACAATAATTTATCATTACAATATTTCTTTACGGCACTAATCAATTCACTTTTCTCTGCTTTTTATTCACTTTATTTTATCTACTCTGCTTTTTATTCACTTTATTTATAAGCACTTATTCTTCTTTTAACTTGTTCGAGATGTTTATCGTAGAGTTGGCTAGGCTCTGATGAGTTCATCTCTGGAACAGTTCTTCACTTTGTGGCACTTCTTTGATTTGCTCTGTTTATTTACTTTCGCGTACATTTATCACTGTTCACTTATAATTGCGCGACCCATATGTTAAAACGTTTTGACGTACGTATCCATTATTTACATTATTTCTGCAAATTATTTGTTCTCTTCTCCAGTATTTTTACTTCCTCCATGCCATGTTCCATTGGAGATTTATTGACATTTTCCAAAAGTACTTGTTTATTTTGTGGCTGGTCCATGATAACTAAAAATTTGGCAATTTAACTAACATGAGATGTCTTACTTGCATAGGGTTGGCTAGGTCCTATTACAGCATCATGTCGTTCCTTTAAATTGGTTGGTGTGAATTGAACAAAAATTGGTAGGTATCTGGGTTGACTGACAAGAGATGATTACGTAGGGTTGGCTAGGTCCTACTGCAGCATTGTTTTGGTTTTTTTTTGACTGTTCGTTAATGTTCCTCGCAAATTTTGTTTGTCCAAATCCATACTGTCTTCCATTTTATTTTTTAACTTGATGTTGTAACATACTATTCCAAATTGATCGTTTATAGGTGTGGTGCCTCCATTGAGATCATCAGCCTCTAGTTTGACATCCAGCGCCCTAGTTTTGCACCATTAACTGTGGTTACTTCAATTTGAATTGCGTCCAATTTCAACTAAAATTTTCCTTTTGCATTTTGTATGATTTCCATAACGACTCCTAATTTTGTAACCATATTTTGTACCATTGGTGAGGCGAACGTCCTTGAACTTTTCCATCTGGATGCGTGCTGACGAGTGACTCTTTAGTTAATCTTTAAACAAAAACTCACACGTTATTTTTACCAAAATTTTCTTTATTTATGCCCCTTAATTGGACCTGACAAAATAGTGTGAGCTTGACACTTCGCGGAACTTTACGTTGCAATTTTTTTTAACCTGACATTATTTCTTCCTGCTATTTGAAAACTGAAATTTACCTATATGAAATTTTTTTTTCTTGTGAATCGCCAGAATTCAAGGAAGTTTTATCCTCAGGATTGATTTAAAAATTGCTTAACTTTAAGTTAGGGTTTTCCCTCTAAAAACTTGCTTAAAAAATTTAATTCGATTTTCTTACGCTTAGGTTACTGCAGCATCAAGATTTTTTCAAGTCTATTTTTTTCCAATTTTTCTTTCTCCCTCTGCATTGTCAAATTTGGACTCCAAATTTGGTGGTTTGCAGGAACGTGATGAGTCCTCGAAGTGGCTCGCATCTCCATTCGTGACACACGACCCGGTTTACCATCCTTTTTGATATTGTAGTTGATTGTGGAAGTCCTTTTTATTTCATAATACCATTTTTGATTTGCGACCTGCGCTTTTCTCGACTATGATTTGGACCATGGAGTGTACGTATTTGGATTTTTGTCCTTGAAATTGTTTGTCCATTGAACCTTATCCTTGTTATCTCAATTGAAATTTAACTAGATTTCTTTAAACAAACTACAAATTTAATTATACACAAATTTTTTATATATGTGCCCTGTATTCCCTTATAATAAACACTTTAATTATTATGTTATTTCCATTAATTTATACTAAATTGTAGCATTACTTGTTTTATAAAACCTTACAATCTGTTACTTTGCATCGTAGATCCTTTTTCTTTTTGTCATATTAATAATTTACGATACGATAATTATTTTCCTGCTTACTTAGCAATTTGGTGTTTAATTTCTCAAAATTTATCAACAAAGAAATCAGTATTTACCGACAAATTTTCTCAAGATAATTGAAACAAACGTAGACTAGTGCCGCGGCTCCCAAAGGAAAGAACGCTACTCCCAAAATCCGAGCTCATTTGGCAATACTTTTCCGCACAGACCTAAAATAGGAACCCGTTGACCAATCTACATCCATCCATTATCTAGAGAGGTTTAATGATCAACTTTACTTTAATTAATTTAATTGTCGCTTAATATCTCGTTTAAAATTATACATCCTCCGTTTGATCTGAACTCGAATTATTTCAACATTTAATATTTTTTAACTAAAAGTTCAGCATAAATCTTAATAAATTTTTATTTGACTTCTTCTAACCTACGTATTATAACTAAAAAATTTATAATTATTTATTCCCATTTTTATTAAAAGCTAGGTATATTCGTAAAATTAGTTGTTCTGATCCTATTTATGTTTAAACCCTATCTAATTGAAGTTAAAATACACAAGTTTGTCATGAACTTAATTTTCCTTTTAATAAATTATGCGTTTATTATTTAAAACATTCTTTAATCAGTTTTTTCTTTTATTGCAAAAAATAATAAAATTTACTTGTTAATGCTAGCTACTTATTTACGCCGTTTTCTTTCGTATGGTATTACAATATACTTTACAACCCTTCTGTAATTTGAAATTTTACTTTTAATTTAATTTTTATCATAAAAACAAATTTCAAAAATTGATTTTTTAGTCTTTTCTATAATAATTGATAATATTAATTAAAAATCAAATGTTTATATTTAGCCTATTTTCCACCGCGCTTGCCATTCTTTAAAAAAAAAGCTATCCTACAGGCGTGTGTGGAATTCGAACCCGCGATTAATTTGTAGAGTCGCTTACGTTTTCCAACACGTTGGGCTAGAATAATATATCTTATTGATTTTTAGTTAAATTGACAAATCATTTTAATGATGTAGCCTTTTATTGACTTTATTTCCGGTATTAAATTTGTTTAGTTTTTCTTTAAAAAAAATTTAAATTACTTTCTTATAATTTGTAATAATTAATTTGCAATGCTTTTCATTGCAAGGGTCATGAACGTTTCTTATCTTGTTAACGCGTTTCTAATTACACGACGGCTATTATTTTTAGTTGCAATTATTATTTTCACGTAATATTTGAAAATTTCATTTTAACCTGTATTTTAACTTTAATTGTACCTATATCTAGATTATTTGATACCCAAATCGATTAAATTTAACCAATATTTCTTAAAATTTTACTTTTTTTTAGTCGCGATTTTAAATTACAGTACCTTTCTAAAATATTCATCTCTTTATTTTGAATTTGATTTATTTCTTCGCCCGATGCCCTTTAATTACTTTAATTTCTTTACCTATTGGGCATTTTCATTAACTTTATTTCCTTTATTATTTGTCTATGGGCACGTTATTTTGGTACTTTATTTATGATTTCGCGTATCGCGTATAAAATTCTTCCAACATCAATTCATAAGTAATATTTTATTTCCTATTTTTTCACGAACCATCGCTTTATTGAATATTATTAAAAAGTTAGAGTAAAAATCCATCCTGTATATCATATACGTTTAGTTGGAATGTGCAACATAATCGAATTTACCGTGAACGTACATACGTATCAACTTAAAACTTGCATTGTTTGTTACAATTAAATTAATATTTTTATTAACAAAATCACTATTATGCATTTAAATAAAATTTTCGTTTTGTTTAAAATTTATTTTAACGCCCGTAGTTTATTAACATTTTTCTCACCTTGTTTTCAGACTCAAAAACAAGTAAAACACCCAATTTTTGTCTACGGGTGATAAGAAAAAATATTAATTTTTTGAAACTAAATATACTGTTAATGCCTGTCCCGGACTAGAACAGTGTAAATTTTTTGTCCTTTTTGCAAAAACAATATTATAGCTTCTTTGAATTATTCCTAACTCATGGGTTTGTAATTTGATATACCCACATCTACCTAGTGCTAGACTCATTCTTACTTTACATTCTTCGCCTACAATTAATTTTATGTTGCCCGTAAATTAAAATTGAATTCCCTATGACGTTATACGACGATAAACGCCCTAAAAAACCGGCGCCTCCACCATTTGTCGCGTTAAGTATTATTTAGGGGTGTAGCTTATTTTAAACTCGATTTGGGTACCAATTAATTATTCTATTAATCCATTAATTTTTTACATTATTCCTATATCTAATATTTACATGGTAAAATTACTTTACTTACATGTCCATCACCTCACGCAACCTTAAGGGCTGCCTAGCCTTACGGCTCACCATTGTCGACTAACTTATTTTTTACCTCATTCATTCGTTCACACAACCATTGAGCTTATCCTACATTTTCGTACCACCTTAAGCTATTTGATGACGGTGTTCCTGTTCATTTGATTACTGAGTTAGTTTATTTTATATACAGGGTGGACATATGTGACAATATCTCAGACCAAATATTAATATCAGAAATATACGACAATGTAAAAAGCAGTATAAAGCAGGCTGCTAGGGAAGCACTAGGAATACAGAAAAAGCTCAATAGTAATAAATACTGGTGGAATGAAGAAATTCAGGAAATTGTTGAAAAAAAAGAAAGAACTGTACATAAAATGGCTCAATACAAAAAAAGATAATGATCTGCAGACGTACAAGGAAGTAAATAGAGAAGTCCGGAGAAAGATTTTAAATGAAAAAAGGGATAGTTGGGATCGGAAATGCAGAGAAATAGAGACCTACATAGGGGGAAGAAAATGTACAGAATCGTGGAGATTTATAAATAAAGTTAAGTCTCCACAAAATAACAAAGTTAATATACAGATAATTCCAACAGATAAATGGATCCAACATTATAGAAATTTACTATCAGAAAACAGAAGAGAATATTCAACTGCGGATGTACAAATAATAGTACAAGGGGAGGAAATAACAATAAATCCAGAAAGAGTAAAGAAAACGATTGGAACATTAAAAAATAGAAGATCCCCCGGACCAGGAGGTATTTATGCAGAATTGCTAAAAAACGGAACAACTAAGCTTCTTAAGATACTTACATATATTTTCCAAAGATGTGTAAATGGAGAGGAAGTTCCAAAAGAATGGAAATTAGCTTACATCAGTTCCATTTATAAAAAAGGAAATAGACAGGAATGCGGGAATTATCGTGGAATATCTGTAACAAGCACATTAAGTAGAGTTTATGGTAAATTGCTAAGAGACTTGACAGAGGAAGAATACAAAAATTATGAGGAAGAAGAACAGAGCGGTTTTCGAGCGGGCAGATCCTGTACAGATAATGTATTCTGTATTAAACAGATAATAGAAAAAAGAATGGCTACTAATACTTCAACCCATCTGATGTTTATTGACTTGCAGAAAGCTTATGATAATGTCCCTATCGTCAAATTATGGGAAGTCCTGCAAAATACAAATATTAACCATACAGTAGTTACTGCGATACAAGATTTATATAAAGGTTCGCAAGCCGCGGTAAAAATTGGAAATACAATCTCCGAGCCATTTTACATTAACAAGGGTCTCAAACAAGGATGCTGTATATCACCTACACTATTTAAAATATATATTAATCACGCTCTAAAGCAATGGAAGAGAAAGTGTAGGGGAATGGGTATAGAGATGGACGACCACTCCTGTGTGTATACTTTACAGTTTGCAGATGATCAGGTTTTAATTGCTGCTGACAAAGATGATTTACAATATATGACACGCAAACTTGTGGAGGAATATAAACGTTGGGGACTATACATGAATATAGAAAAGACCAAATACTTGTGCATCGGAGAAGAGAGTACAGATATCGAACTAGAACATCAAGAACGAATAGAATCTTGTAACCAGTATAAATATTTGGGAATACAATTTGATAAGCAGGGCACGGATGAAGCTGAAATTAAAACAAGAAATGTACAGGCTAGAAAAGCAATCGGAAGCCTGAATGGGATATTATGGAGTAAAGAAATGGGAAAAAAACGGAAAATACAAATATATGAAACAATAATAAAAAGTAGCCTATTGTACGGATCAGAAACGTGGAGAATGACGGAAAAAGTGAAAGGAAAATTAAAAGCTACAGAAATGGATGCATTAAGACGGGCTGCAAGAATATCGCGTTTAGACCGCATAAGAAATGAAGAAGTTAAAAGAAGGATGGGTATCGAAGGTACAATAATCGATGATATAGAGCGAAAACAGCTAATTTGGTACGGTCATGTGAAGCGCATGAACGAAGAAAGACTGCCAAAAAAGGTTATGAATTGGTTTCCAAGAGTGAAGAGAAAGAGAGGAAGACCTAAAAAGTCATGGAGTGAGGGAATACGAGGGGCTATGAGTATGAGAAACCTAGCTGAGAAGGATTGGGAAGACCGACAGGGCTGGAAGTTAGGCATCGGACAACGTCGAAAGACGTTCTAAACCGAAAATATATATATATCACTTCACAGCTGTCGCCGTCTCTCCGTCCCCAGTTTCCATTCTCCTCTGTCCAGACAAAGTTCCTTTTCCAGACCTCTAGCTGACATTGCTTCGTCGATTCCTTTTCTCCAGCTTATCCGTGGTCGACCTCTTTTCTTTTTCAGGGGTATCCATATAAGCATCTTTTTGGCCATCTCTTCAGGCATCCTATTGACGTGCCCGAACCATATCAACTGCTTTCGTTCAATTTCTTCCACTATAGTCGATCGTACCTCCATAATTCTTCGGATCTCGTCGTTTCTCACTCTATCGAGTCTTGATTTGCCAGCGCTTCTACGCCAGAAGTCCATCTCCATTGCTCCAAGTCTTTGTTTATTTCTTGCTGTAATATCCCATACTTCAGCTCCGTATGTTACTGTACTTTCTATTATAGATTTGTATATCATTCTCTTCGTACCCTTTCTTATATCTTTGTCCCACAGTACACTATTCAAAGTTCGTATAACATATCTTCCCTTATTTATTCTTTTTTCGATCTCTTTACCGCTGCTACCCGTTTTGTCAAATATAACTCCTAAGTATGTGAATGCTTTAGTGCCCTTCATTGCCTCATCCTCCATATCCAAATCTTGTATGTCTTCTGTACCCACGCTCAGGTACTCTGATTTTTTCATGTTTATACTTAGGCCGGCATTCTTATATTGTTCCTTGAGTTTTCGCACCATGTAGCTGAGATCCATTTCGTCTTCTGCGATCACTACTTGATCATCCGCAAAATAAAGGGTGAACAGCGTATCGTCGTTTATTTGTATCCCCATATTCCTACATTGTTTTTGCCACTTTTCAAGTGCTTCATTTAAATATATTTTGAATAGGGTTGGGGAGAGGCAACAGCCCTGTCTTAGGCCTTTGTCAATTGTAAATTCCTCCGATACCATATTGTGAGATTTAATTCTTGCTGTATTTTCCGCATATAGATTTTTTGTAGCACATATTAGCGTTCTATCTATCTGGCATTGTTCCATTGCAGTCCACAGCTTGTTAATTGGGATGTTGTCATATGCCTTCTCTACGTCTATGAAGGCTAAATGTGAATCTCTAGCCCGTTGGGTCTTTTTTTCGACGATCATTTTCAAGGTAAAAATATTATCCACCGTGGATCTACCTGCTCGAAAGCCAGCTTGTTCTTCAGCCTCTTTCCCCTCTATCTCCTCTTCAATGAATGTTTTTAATACTTTTGAATACAGTCTTCCAATGGAGCATATTACTGAAATACCTCTATAATTTGATGGGTCTTGTCTACATCCTTTTTTAAAGATTGGCGTCAGAATTGATGTTCTCCATTGCTTTGGTGTATTTTCCCCATTTATGCATCGTTGAAAGAGGTGTTTTAACATCATGTGTAGTTTCTGAGGTCCATACTTTAGCAACTCCGCTGGAATACCTCCTGGTCCAGGCGATTTACGGTTTTTCATATTTTTACATGAGGTCTCGATATGCTTCAGTGTCACTTCTATTTCTTGTGCTTTTTGGGTAGTTGTTGGTTCGTTACTAACATTTGGCCTGGTTTCCGTTAATAGATTACTAAAATATTTTTTCCAGTCACTCAAGGGGATACTCATTCCTGATAGTCGATCGCTTTCCGTTGTTCGCATAGTTTTAATTAATTTCAAGCCTCCGAGCTTCGTGATCCACCTATCTGTTGATCTATGTACTGGCATTTCTGAATCCACAGTCGGTTTTTCTTCAAAATGACTTCTCTTTTTACATCCAAATTAAGTTGTTTATATTTTCTTTCGCTTCTTGCATCTTTTTTTGCTAACCACGCTAGATATGCTCGTTTCTTTTCTTTTATCTTTTCTTCTAATTCTGTGTCCCACCAATATGGCTTCTTTTCTGCGTTATATTCTCCAATCGCTTCTCTCGCCGCTGCCCTTATTGCTTCACAAATATGTTCATATTCTTCTTCTACTGTTCTTTCAGCTATATTTAATTTTTGTTGTAATCGTCTTCGGTATAGATATCTTGTACTTTTATCTTCTAGTGACCGCAGGTTGTATCTGATTTCTTTGTTCTTATTCTCTGTTTTTTGCATGGTGTTGTTTTTGTTTTCTATTTTATCATAGGGAAGGTATATTTTTGCCATAACAAGGTAGTGGTCGGATCCACATGTTGCTCCTCTTTTTACTCTTACATCATTTATAATAAATCTATGTTTCTGTCTTACTACGATATAATCTATTATCGTTTTAAGGTCTCCGGTTTCACGGTGCCATGTAAATTTATGGATGTTTTTGTGCTGAAAGAACGTATTTGTTATCTTCAACTCATATTGTTCATATGTTTCTTAACCGCTGTCCATTATCATTCAGGGTGTCTTCGCCATGTTGTCCGACCACCGGATCCTTTTGTTCTCTACCTACTCTTGCGTTGAAATCGCCTGCCATAATGATTTCTTGGGACGTGGGTATTGCGTCTATTGTTTCTCTTAACAAATCTTCGAATGTTTCCTTCTGTAAAGCTGGAGCGTCGTCATTGGGAGCATAAACCCCTATTACATGAAATATTCTTCCTCGAATATGGAGAGTCACTTTAATGAGCCTTTCGTTAATTAATACCCATGATTTTATATGTCTTCTTAAGCTTTTCTTGATCACTATTGACACTCCTTGTTTAGCTCTGTCACTTTTAGGTACACCACTGTAGATATGGATATGGTCTTTCCACATTTCACTACCCTTCCCTTTTTTCTTTGTTTCTGATAGTACGGCAATGTCAACATTTCTCTCTTTAATTCTATCTGGATTTCTTGCTGTTTATTTCTTAGTCCCTGTATATTCCAAATTCCAAAATTCATAGTCCTTTTTCTTTGCCTATGTCGTCTATTGTTAAAATCCTTGTCTGTTCCGAGGCTTGTACTGGTAAATTTAGCAATTTAATTTAGTTTTTCTGGGTGCCGAGGAGCTGGCCCGACGACCCAACCCCCGATCTGGAGGGCCGAGATTTTCTGTTAGGGTTTACTCCCTTAGTCGAAAGGATCCAGTTTTTAGGCGCCGGATACTCGCCTTTCACCCACTTCCGTTAGCTACATGGTGTATCGAGTACTCCATGTATTACCAGGGTTACGACGAGGACGTGGAAGTTGGATTTGCTGGCAGAGCTGTTCAAGTTGCAGAGTGGACATTTCATTTGGTTTTGATGGGTATGCATATTCGACATCTGCATACTCCCAAACGATCCTTGCCAGCCTTAACCCCTTAAAAAAATAATTTATTTTCTAACTCGACAAATCTAACTGGTTTTGGTAGGTAATACAACCACTACCGATATACCACGTTGCGGTTGATGATAAACGTAAATGTTCGGCGTTGTAAAAAAATTAAAAACTATCTGACCTTAATATGTGAATGTTGAATAATAATGGTAAGCCAAAAGTAACAGCGGTGAGCCAAAAGGTAAAACCCTGAAAATTTAAACTTAATAAATGTGGTTACTTTCAAGTTATCTAACATACCTCAAGATGTTGCTGAAGAGTTTCAAGTAATTTTAAGCGACGAGCACGTTTAATCCTTCAATAATGAAGACCAGATTACTTCTCAAAAAGGTACGTACTAAAACCGGTAAAAACAGGAAAAATTTGAAAACGTGGTAACGTAGAAAATTGGATGAAAATAACACTATGTTTCATTATAAACTGATTAACTATAACTTCCAAATAATATTACGTTATTCAAAAATTTATAACAAATAAAACTTTTTCGAATGGCAAGACTCAATTGGAAAAATGTGCGTTTTATCAATGCTGATAAACATTTGTTAAATGTATTTAAATTCAAAATTTGTATTGGTATGCCACCTTTGGAAAATTATTGCAACAAAATTAAAGAAATCTGTAATTATTTCAAAATATTTTTAAATAAAAACGGAAATACTTAGGAATGCATCTTGACAGACGACTTACTTGGCAAAACATTTATTTGCGAAGCGGAAACAACTTGGGTTAAAATTAACCCAGATGTATTGGATCATTGAACGAAACTCCCAGCTCTCCATCGAGAATAAGATTCTCATTTATAAAGCTATACTTAAGCCGATATGGACCTACGGATTCAACTCTGGGACTCGGCATCGGAGTCAAACCTCGAGATTGTTCAGAGATTCCAAAATAAAGTGCTTCGTATTATTGCAGATGCGCCTAGATACATTCCGAATAGTATAATACAACGCGACATCCCTATGGCTACTGTCAAGGAAGTAATTCATCAGTTCAGTGCGAGATATCACCAAAGACTTATGATGCACCCAAATGTACTTGCCAATAAATTAGTAACGCCGAGCGAAGAACTACGCAGACTCAAAAGATATCATCCGGAAGACCTTATGACCAGATGCGATAGTTGATACTACTGTAGTGAAGAGGCCCTAAGATAAATAACGTAAAGGCAGAATGTTCAGTGGAGCACTATGCGCAAGTTGTGATAGATACTATTTTATTTATGATATAAGTTGTCAACAAATACGCTTATTGTCCTAGGACAGATTGCAATGTACATAGGAGTTAAATAAAAAAAATGTAGCACGAAGGAGTAGCAAGTAATGTGGAATGCATAGACCAAAAGTTTTTGGTACCGGGCCACACACATATGGAATGTGATTCTGATCATTATATTATAGAAAAAAAGAAAAAAAACGGATTGTTTAGAGAGAATCCAAGAGATTGGATGCAATTGGTGAGATTAGGTAGAACTTAAGGTATTTTTAGTACATGAAATGCAAAGAACTGACTTCTTCGAATTTTCTAGTCGATTTACCAACTATGCAAAATTGACAAAGATGGAAAAAGTAGCCTGGAAAATATCAAGTGGTTGAGGTTACTTAAGAAATTAGAATTGTTGTGTAAAAAACGACGCTGGACCCAAACACTTCATTTCAGAAAATCAACTACAATTGAAGAGGACGCTTTACGGTTAAAGTAGTAAATTTGGTCATTCTATAACCCGATAATTTGTCGTTTCGTTACAGAACAGGAATCAGCTCCTCCGTTTTTAATTTCGTTAATATTAGATAGGGTAATTTCAATTCTAGAGACTTCTGTAGCTACTGACTTTATTTGCCATCAATTATTAAATATTTGAAATGCCCTGTATATGAACAAAATTCAGACAATCAAGATTTGGGGTGGCCTACGGATTTAAAAGTACACCAGCACGTTTAAGTTGTTACCATCGAAAGTATTAGCGATTCCACACCACGAGGTCGCAACAACATCTGGACGACAATTTTGCTCAGGAACTTTTCGATTAGTCAGCGGCATTCATCGCGATAGCTGTAAGGACACAATTGCTCTAATACAAGAGCCATGGTTAGTTAAATCCGCTATACGAGGATTTACAAAATTAAATGGTAATCTGTTCACAGGTAATCCCAATAAAACTAGGACGTGTATTTACGCACCTAGCAACATACAAGCCAACTTTTTGCCTCAGCACAGTGACTGCGACCTAACAGCGGTACGGATAAGCTGCGACTTTGAGAATGGCCAAGAAGATGTCATCTTGGCATCTGTCTACCTCCCAATAGATTCGCCGGAATCACCACCTTCTCGGAGGATGGTGGACCTGGTCAACTATTGTGAGCAACAGAAAACACACCTCGTCATCGGTTGCGACTCCAACTCCCATCATCCAGCATGGGGAAGCGGGGACTACAACAAGCGAGGTGTTTCATTATTTCCATACTTTATGAGTACCACTTTAGTAATCCTAAATCGAGGGATGTCCCTACCTTCTATGTGTCACCCCACCGCAATTCGGTAATTGATATTACTGTAGCGTCTTTAGGTATTTCAAACTATATATGTGACTGGCGTGTGTCCGATCAACTGACAATGTCAGATCACAAATGGATCTGCTTTAAATTAAAAGCAAAATCAGTAGAACCCAAACAGTACAGGAACCCGAAGAGAGTCGACAGGCTGGTCTTTTTGGATCACCTGTCTTCATCTTTGGAGTCTGAAGATCTGGTGGGTATTTCTACTAAAGATAAATTAACAACCACTGAGGAGATTGAAAAATATGCGAATAAGCTGCAGAACTCCCTCACAAAAGCATATGAACTTTCCTGTCCGTTACAAACGGCTGGACTACGGGGGCGAGCAACACCTTGGTGGTGCTCAGAACTCGATCAGCTGAGGAAATCGGCCAGAAAGCTCTACAACAAAGCGCACAACTCTAAGAGTCACACCGACTGGGCAGCTTTTAAAGCGCGCCAGTTGGAGTACAAGAGAACAATACGCCTAAAACAACGAGAATCATGGAGAGTCTTCTGTAGTAGCGTAAATACGACTACTGAGGCAGCTAGACTAAATAAGGTCATTGCTAAAGACCCATACCAGCAGCCAGGTAGTCTTTATCGAGAGGATGGATCCTACACGGAGACCCTCTCGCAGACGGCCGAAGTACTGCTACGCACACACTTTCCTGATAGTAAAATAGTCTCAGATTTCGACTGGTCTGGCATAACAACCCAGCCACCGACTGAGACAAATTGGGAAACTGCAAAACAGGTCGTAGACGAGACCAAAACAGCCTGGGCCATAAAATCATTCGGCTCCTTAAATCGCCCGGGCTCGATGGGGTATTTCCGGCCCTACTCCAATGGGGACTGGAATATCTGCTCTGTCACCTGGTGCGAGTATTTAGGGCGTGCATTGCGCACGGTTACACACCGAACGAATGGCGAAAAGTCAAAGTCATCTTTATACCAAAGCCAGGTAGAAGCGACTATTCCCTGGCTAAATCTTTCAGGCCAATCAGTTTGACTTCGTTTTTTCTTAAAACGCTAGAAAAACTGTGCGATAGACACATTCGCGACACGGTTCTCTCTCAAAGACCGTTGCAAGCGAATCAACATGCATTCATTCCGGGGAGATCTACTGAAACGGCGCTTCACAAGGTAGTGGAGCACGTTGAAAGATCGCTGGACTACAAAGAGTCCACCCTAGGAGCGTTTATTGATATTGAAGGAGCCTTTGACAAAGCCACCTTCAATAGCATAAATGCAGCACTGAGCCGATTCGGGGTTCCCGCCACCATTGCGAAATGGATCAATTTTATATTGAGGTGGAGAGCCGTAGAGGTGAGTGTTGGAGACATAAATGTTAAAGGCATTGTTGTTAAAGGCTGTCCTCAAGGTGGAGTACTCTCCCCACTGCTATGGAATATGGTAGTAGATAGCCTCATACAATGCCTTAATGAGAAGGGGTTTTACACCATAGGGTACGCAGATGATATTACCATACTGCTCACTGGAAAATTTGAGAACATAGTGTGCATGCAAATGCAAAAAGCTCTCCAAATTTTAGAAGAATGGTGCAACGAACACTCTCTTACAGTCAACCCGACTAAGACGGAGCTTGTTCTATTCACCAAAAAAAGGAAACTGCGGAGCATGATAATGCCCAAGTTAATGGGAACTCCCCTAAAATTAGCGGAAGATGTCAAGTATCTGGGAATAACGCTTGACAAAAGACTAAATTGGGGAAAACATTTACAAATCAAACTCAGGAAAGCAGGGATGGCTTTTGGCGGTGTCGGAGGGCGGTGGGACGGACCTGGGGTCTCTCCCCCAGGATCACCCTCTGGCTCTACACTGCTATTGTCAGACCCATGCTTTGTTATGGAGCACTTGTTTGGTGGCCCAGAACCAAGCAGGTGACAACGGCAACCTCTCTACACCGGCTTCAGAGAACGATCTGTCTGGCTGTAACTGGGGTGATGCGTACAACCCCTACCTCGGCGCTGGAGACCCTTCTCTGCCTCCCTCCACTTGACCTTCATGTGCAGGAGATGGCGGTTAGGGCTACTCTGAGGCTACGAAGTTGGCGGGTATGGAAAAATAGGCGAATAACTGTGGGTCATATGCGGATCTTAGAGGATTACTCTGCGAGAGTACCTCTTCTGCATTTCGAACCTGACAGAGTTCATCCTAAATACGTATTCAACAGGAAATATAACATTCTGCTGGAACCAATAGAAACCCGCGATTACGAAATATGTCTGTTCTCTGACGGTTCTAAAAATGATGCTGGCTCAGGGGCTGGAATTTTTTCCGCCGAACTTGAGATCAACATGAGCATGCCGCTGGGCAAATACACGTCAGTCTTCCAAGCGGAGCTTATGGGTATACTGCACTGCGCAAAGATAGTTAAGGATAAGCTATAAGGTTACCTCTGTTTTGCTGCTCGAATGTATGCAAACATTGAATGAGATATCAACCCCAAACAATGACCTTTCCCCTCTGTTGGGTTAAAGGTCACCAAGGCAATGAGGGTAATGAAAGGGCAGATGAGTTGGCAAGAAGAGGCTCAAACAGCCTTCCCTGTGGCCCTGAGCCAATGATTGTGCCGTCTGTCAGAACCTTCGATACCCTCCTAAAACAATATACCCTAGAACTGCATTCTAGCAGGTGGGCAAATGGAACTGAATGCAGACAAGCTAGGGCGGCTATAAAGGCACCTTAAGGAAACATTCAGAATACTATCTGAAGTTGTCTAGAGTCAATCTACGGACAATTGCAGGGATATTAACCGGACACTGCAGACTAAATAAGCACCTCAACACATTGGGTATTGTAGATAATCCCAAGTGTCGTGGATGCAATGAAACAGATGAAACAGCTGAGCATGTGCTTTGTCACTGCCCAGCCTTAGCATCAAAAAGAGATGCCATGTTGGGGGACCTCTGGCCTAGCATGGCCAGAATCAGCAACATCTCGCCCGCCAGGATCCTTGAGTTCATCCTTCGGTTGGGATGGCTTGAGGAATGACGGGACGGGGTTGCTGCAGTGGAGGAAGTACAATGGGCCCGGTTTAGTGGCCTGAGTGCGCGTGAGGTTTAACCATGCCTCCCACCTTAAATCCAGATCCCAGTGAGAGGCCGGTACTCAACCGATAGGGGTGAGAATTTTATTAAGTACTTTCTTTTTGGGTGGAACAAGTCGTTGCCACCATCCTTAATTATTTGTGCCAGAGGGTACATTTTGTTTAAATTTAGATGAGAAAGTAAATACTTTTTGTCGCTGGTTCGACAAGTATAATGGCTTCGTACGCTGAAAACGAATTAATATGTTGAGGCACTTTCGCAATGTCTTCGTTACTCTTTTGATTGCGAATTTCAAATAAAAGTTTCGATTTCGTCTATAGTTGAATAAACTCGATTACAAAACACACTTAGGACCCCTGCTAGAATTGCAAATAGTGCAAACAAAGACCAACGAAAGTCACATCAATCTAAAAACTCTTTAATTTCGGCAAATAATGTTTTATTGGCTAAAAGGCAAATGTTTTGGAACAAAATAAATAAGTTAATACTTTTCCACTGACGATTTCATACAATTTTCCAGTATTCATAGACCTTTGTTTCCGAATCTTTGTGATCTATTTTTATTGGTGGCTGAAGACTGGAAATTGGAAGATGTCAATGCTAAATCCTTAGAGGGAAATTCCTTTTCATCTTTCAAATTGCTGTCTTGATTCGTTGGCGATACATAATTTTGATCGAAAGTATTGTCATACGAGCTGAATGCCCTTTCTAAATCTGAGTTCAATAAAGCAGATGATAATTCTTAAGAGAAGAAGAGAAATATTATAAAAAATATAATGCGGCGTATATTTTTACATTTATATAAAAGTTGCACCCCACCCCGCTTGTTAAAATATCACTGGGCCATAACGGACCTCAAAATGTAGATATTTGACCTACGTGATCCGAGAGTCAACTGAAAGCTCCATGCAATGAACTATTTGACTTCGCCATTTTTTTCATTTTCTAGTGGCTTGTATGGAGAACCAGAGGATAGCCTTCTAAATTCTTTCATCTGATGGAACAGTGGCTGCGGAAAATGTTTTACATCGGAAATGGTTGTAGCGCAAAGCTAAATCGAATTTTGTATCGTTAATTTCGTCTGTAGAAGTAGAAGTGAACGACACGAAGAAACGTCAGGGTGTTGGTTTAGTTGATATGGTAGCGACTTGAGTTGTGCGGAGTGTAATTCGCCCGTTTAGTTCATGGCGCTAGTGTTGGGGCGGTTTTTACATGTTGCCTTAGTTATTCCGTGGGTTGAGTTGAACAAATTACTAACGAAAATGAACTTATAGCGGGTACATAATATTGTGTATGAATATTTGAATATTAAAAAGCGTGAAAAGTGTCGAATCAGGTCTGTGCCGAATTGTACTGGCGCCGAATAGGATCTGCGCCGAACCGTACTGCGGAGAAACGACTGCACCGAAACGGCGGCGCCGAACTGGACCATTCCCAAAATGCAATTAAGTGCATTATTAACAATAATTATAAAACATGTTTATTTTTTGTGAATATTTTAGTGGTTTATTTTGTGTAAAATTGTGTACATAATACTTTGTAAACATAATAAGACTGAATTAGTAGAAATTTAAAATGGGTAAACGAAAAGATATCCCAAGTGACAAAAGGTATATATTGCTGATCTTCTTAAAGCTGGCCTATCCTGCCTTTTAAGTACGATCCACTGTCATCTTATATATTTTGTAAGGTATCCAGCTGTTGAGTCCCATTTTTACTACTTAAGGTACCCGTTGCTTTGGGCATTTTAATTTTAATATTCTTGAATCACACATTTGTGATTCATACGCACCGGGTCAATTATTTTGGTTCCCAAGATTGTTGCCTATCTTAATTTTGCAATCAAAAACACCTGCAGAGCTTCTACGATTTCACTTTTGTTAAATAAACGTATTTGTTTTGACCATTTGAGTTTTATTTACTCATTACTTTTAAAGAAGCGAAAGGACAACATAAGCGTTACGAACTCAGACCCTAGCTTCCGCCAACAGCGAAGCTAGCTCTAAACGAACACCAGGGTAAACACGTAATTTATAAATTTGTGTTATTTGGACAAGGTAATTTTAAATTACCGTCCGTTTCCATCTCACAACTTTGGTCCATTTGAAGTAAAAATCCAAGAAATTTGGAATAATAATGAAGACATAGATCATACGGGAAAACAGTGCATTCGTAATATGTCAAAAGAGTGCAAGCTGTTATTGACGCAAAGGGCGCTAACACAAAATATTAATATAGAGACTTTAAAATTGTTATAATTTAATAAAATTTGTTAATAGAGGTTATTTTGACTTTTAATTTTACTAGAAAAACAAAAATGTACAAAATTCTAAGTGGTCCTAATTTAATGGGCAGGGACTGTATTTATAAACGCTGTCCGTCGCGACGTAAAGATCATAATAAGAAGGCGATAGTTGGTTCCTCGGATGGTACAGCTGATTTCTGTGGTGTGAGTAAGAAATGTTGGTTACATATCAGTCGCGTTTCATCCCAAGCATCTGAAAGCGTGATATTGTCCTATCTGAAATCAAAATTTCCAGATAACCACAACTTTACTTGTCAGAAATTAAATTCATATGATGAAGTTGCATCGTTTAAAGTGAGTGCCGACTTTGTTTTATATGAAATGTTGCTCAAACCGGAATTTTGGCCCAGGGGCATAATGGTAAGACGTTTTGATTTTTTTCGTGGACCAAAATGCTCCCAAATCCACAATTAATAACGACTTGGCATCTGCGGTAGATACTAGTTCATCTATCTCATGTAACAAGGAGAATGTTCTCAAAATCTATTTTCAAAACTGTGGTGGATTAAGAACTAAATTGAGTGAAATTAGTAACAATATCAACGCATGTTTATATGATATAATTATATTTATTGAAACCTTCCTGGACGATAGCATATCATCCAGTGAACTACAGCTATTTAATTACAACATTTTTCGTTGTGATAGATCTGCTAATTCTAGTGGTAAATCTAGAGGTGGGGGTGTACTCATAGCAACTAGAAAAAGCTTGAAAAACTGTATTCCCGTAGCAACAGCTAATACCACTGAAGCGGTCTTTGTGCGGATTGGGGATATTATTCTCGGAGCTGTTTATCTGCCTCCTGATTCGAATGTTCAGGCATGTGACGATTACTGCGATAGTATTGATAATATCACTAACCATTTTCCTCTTCTAAGTTAATAATTTGTGGCGATTTTAATCTTCCAAGAGCTAAATGGTCCAACGAAGGCTTCGCCATCTTCAATTCTATGAATTCTTGCCCTAAAACTCAGTCAATCGCCGATTGTATGACTGAGCATAACCTGGCTCAACGTAATCCAATACCCAATAATCGTGGTATTTTTCTGGATTTAATTTTTCGAATATTGATAATACTCTAGTGAACGTCTCTGAAGACTTATTATCTAACACATCGTTACATCATATAGCCTACACTATAAATGTTCCATCCTTTGCTCCCTTGGAATCTACATTACATTTTGACAATTTAGTGTTTGACTTTAATTTAGCCAATTACGATGCAATCAATGATCACTTGCTGAAAATAGACTGGTCAGTTATCTTAAATTCGGCCGACATTGATGTAATCATCGATCATTTTTATCAGGAATTGTGGAACATTATCAATCTACACGTTCCGTGTAAAAAAATATTAGCATCTAATTATCCTGTTTGGTTCTCCAAGGAACTAATCCGGTTAATTACTAACAAGAAACGGAGTCACAAGAAATTCAAGAAAACTCGATGTTTGCTCGATTTGTGTGTTACGGGATCAGGCCAAACATCTAACTGCTATACTTCATCGCGAGTATATCATGAGAACCGAAGAAGCTATTGTTAAGAACCCTAAAGTGTTTTGGCGATACATGGACGATTGCAAAAGAGTTAAGGATTATCCAGCTTGCATGTTTCTTGATGATGAATTTTCCAACTCTGGTCAAGAATGTGTTGACTTGTTTGCGAAGCATTTTTCAACAGTTTATTGTAACGCACATGATTGCGATGTTCATTATGAAGCAGTTGATGGGATCAATTGCAACAACTTGAACGTAACTATTAACGACGTATTTGAGGCAATTGGAAACTTGCCTAATAGTGTGTGTGCTGGGCCCGATGGCATTCCACCCCAGTTTATAAAAGATGTCAGTACTCTCTCATCTCCAATTTATAATATCTTTCTTTTATCCTTGTCGACTGGCCAATTTCCTAGCATTTGGAAAAGAGTTTCATTACTCCCATTTTTAAGAAAAGAAATCGCTGTGATATCAGGAACTATAGGGGTATTTCGATTCAGTCGTCAATTCCCAAATTATTGGATAAATTAGTAACAGTACAACTTATGTCAGCTAGTAAGACGCACATTGTGGTTAATCAGCATGGATTCTATCCTGGTCGCTCGACAACTACAAACTTGTTGTCATTCGTCACAGATGTTGTCGAATCATTTGAAAATCATATGCATGTCGACACCGTGTATACAGACTTTTCTAAAGCATTTGATCGAGTATCCCACTCTGCTCTCCTATCAAAAATTGCCGCCTTGGGATTTGGTCCGTTGGTAACTAAGTGGCTCGGTAGTTATCTCTTAGGCAGGAAACAAAAGGTGCGTATTAAAAATTACCATTCCACGGATATTTTAGTGTCATCTGGCGTTCCGCAAGGTTCCCATTGTGCTCGATTTTATTTTTGCTGTTTATAAATGACATTGGCCAGTATATCAATAACAGTCGGTATCTCCTGTTTGCCGACGACTTCAAAATATACAGATCAATTAAATCTACCCAGGATTGTTTATTATTACAGCATGATCTTGATAGTCTTCACCAGTGGTGTCTCTACAATAAGCTGAATTTAAATTTTGATAAATGTTCTGTGATCTCGTACTCCAAACATTGTTCTAACGTATTTGAATACTGCATTAACAGGGAACCTCTTAATCGTGTCACGGAGATTGACGACTTGGGTGTCCGTTTGGACTCTGGATTGTCCTTCAAAAGTCACATTGCGAAAATAAGCAGCAAGGCCCGTCGTACGTTGGGTTTTATTCGCAGACAAAGTAAGCATTTTCTGCCAACACAGTCAAACTGCTTTACTTCGCTCATGTAAGATCGCAACTGGAATATGCCTCAAGTGTTTGGTCTCCTTTACCAAACTTACAACAGCAGATTGGAAGCGGTGGAACGCAAGTTCCTTAAATACCTAAATTACAAATAGCCCATTTGCCCATTGTCCCAGGATATGGTATAATCTAGGAAGTTTATGATCTTTTCCTCCGGTTTTTCGAGTGTAAATTTTATTTTATCGTGAATGTTGTTAATATCTATCAGAATTGCTCCAATTGTTCCTCGCTTCCATTCCTCGAAGGACGGCATAAGAGAGTGGAAAATATTCAGGAAACCCACGCAATGCGATGCCCTTATACCGTATGATTCTGCCCACCCTTACGCTCAAAAAACCGCTGCATTCCACTACTACCTGGACCGGATGCTGACATTACCATTGACAGACAAAGAATATGAAAGTGAATTTAATACCATTAAACAAATAGCAAAAAATAACGGTTACCCCGACAACATGGTAACAAAGATGGTACACAGGAAATTGCTAAATCGAAAACATAAAAACATAATAATAGAAGAAAATAACAAAGAAAAGTGGACGTACAGATCTATTAAATATCAAGGAAGAGATACAGAAAAAATCAACAACATCACCAAAGAATACGACCTCTTTATCACCTCGAAAGCCACCAATAGACTGATTGATAGGATTAAAAATAACAAATTTAAAATACCCGAAGAACAACAAAGCGGAGTATACAAACTTTTCTGCGGGAATTGTAACGCAACCTACATCGGGGAGACGGGGCGCAGCGTAAGCACACGATTAAAGGAACACCAGAAGACGGACAGGAATTCGAGAATGTTCAAGCACATCCAGTTTAACAAACACAACATCGACGTAAAAGCCACGAAATTGATACACCGTGAAGAGAAAATGAAAAAACGAAAATTACTTGAAGCGCTGGAAATTGAAAGAGCCCTAAAGTCAAAAGACCACAGACTACTCAACGAACAACTTGAGATAACAAGCACGCCCATGTACCATTTGGCGGGGCTGGACATTCACAAGAGACGCCACTGACCAAGGCCCTGCGCCGAAGTGAAAGTGAAATTTTAACCTCACTAAATGCGTGGAATTTTTATACACGAATTAACAACAAATTTGATACAAGTTGTCTTGTGCGATGATAATAATTTTTCGAGAAACGAGGGGGGTTGTGAACGTTTTCCCGTTTTAAAGGGGATAATCAAACAATTTGATGAGGAGTTTTTGTTAGTGTTTAGTAGTTTTAGAGAACAATAGTTGATATGTTTGACGAATCTTTTTGTAGTTTTAATTTTGACATGTAAGTTACATTGTATGTTATTTTAGAACAGATTTTGACAATGTTTTTATTGTAGTTTGGTTTGATGATGGCCCAAAAAGCCGAAACGCGTCACCAATAAAAAACTCTAAAAAGCAAGTGGAGTGCATTTTAATTTTATTATAACCCCCATCAAACACTTAACGGTTATGCTTGCAAATACCTCTACAATGAAGGAAACTTAAAGATTCATTAACAAAAGTCTGCACATATTGAATGTGGTAAAAAGTCACAGTTTTCAGATCAAGAATGCATTTTAGAATGAAAAACTTAATATAGCACTTGTACCTGGTCTTGTAACTGACTTCTAATTTTCAGAAATTAATTAAATCGCTGATTATTCTTTGCACAAGTGAAACATCTGGAAACACCCAAGATGGGGAAAATACTTTAGCTGAAAATGCACTTATTTTTGAAAATATCAAAGGAAATCCTGACTTTAATAGCATATACGAAAATCTACAATCCGATAATGAAAAAGACTATGAAGAAGAATAAAACAATGTGACAATGAAAACGAAAGGCCTATTAATTCCTGGGACTCATAATTTCTTTTTAGAATGTGTTAATGAGGCTAAATCACCTGAATGCTGAAATTAGCATTAATGCGTATTACTCCCAGCAATGGCAGAAAATATGCTACCGTACTTTCCGCTTTATTCAGGAGTAATGATTTCGGAGTTTAGATTTGGTGACATAAATGTAATCTCGGCAGCAGTGCAGAGCAAATTCAATGATTTAAAACACCAAGTCCTCCAGAATGAAAATCTGCCTATGTGCGCCGATAAATTTTTAATAACGCTTTTAAGGCCATTTTCTGGAAAAGACCAAATTAGCTGTGGCAATTTCAATTGGAAGAGATATTATAACCAATGGTACCCAAGCCCAACTCGATATGATTGAAAAATCTCCCAAGGGTATTAATGAAGTTGCCGATAGTCAAAAATTTAGAATCAGAAACTTTAGAATTAACGGCGGAACAGAACTGAAGAAACAAAAATTCGAGTAAAACAGGAAAACGCTCGTACCTTGATGTTTACCCGACTGGGATGTTATTGAATACAAAAAGAAAACTTGATATTGGTTTGTTACTAATGGGAAACTCTGTCCAATAATAACAGGAAGAGTGAAAATACTGTTGTTACAAATACATGTGGATTTGATAGCATTCTTAAGGATAGCCCATCTCCAACAATTTATAAACTGCGTGCCAAAATATTGCAAGAGGTTAAATACTTTGTTAGTAGTGAAGAAATGTCTGGAGTTATTAATATTAACGCAGCCTCAAACGTAATAATCTCTGGGAATATGTTTTCATCTCGATTGGAGCATTATGGAAAAATTTACGTGTGATAAAAGGCAGAAACCAAAAGTGTTTAAGAACCTGTAGCTCATATAAATATAGAAATTGTCGAAAAGCATGGTTTTGGAAAAATAGAAGAGGCACTGAAAGACGGAGGGCTTCCAACAAGAAATGTTATGGCAAGTTATTCGATGTTACTGTAACGTATGGTGCTACACATTTTTATTAAATGCTGATTGGATAAAAAAATTTCTATACAAGAATTTCCAGATGAAATGCAGCTAAATAACAAACGATGTGTACTTGCTGGAATAGTTATGTATGTATAAAGGCAGCACTGATGTCACTTCAATTGGTCATTATACAGCTTGGTTAAACGTGGCATCAATTGGATTGAATTTGATGACTTGTTAAAAAAACCTGTATCCCCACCACATCAACCTAAAGAAAAAACTTCCCGATTATGTATTTACATAGATCCTAACCAAAATCTGAAAACTAAATGGAACGCGGAATCCTGCGTGCAATACGTTGAATGCCCAAAGTCATGGGCGTGGATCGATTGAATGTGAAAATTCGACTGAAGATTATAATTTTCCAAAGATATCAGTCGGGGTGGGGGCAGTTTAACGTCGTACCCAGGACGGATGTCCGTAACTTATGATACCATAACTCCTTATATGAGGGGTATAGTATCAAAGGCGGCTATATCCATTTTTGGTGAAATTGAGTTAGATACGTCATTTTGTCAAGAATTTTGTTCTCTATGGAACCCAATAATCTATCCCTAAAAAAACCGCTTACATCCAGTCAAATTTTATACCTAAAGTTGGCCCTTAGTTTCAAAGTCGGCAATATCCAACGAAGCAAATGAATCAAAGACGGCAATATCCATTACAGCCAATCAGGTAACATCATGATGTCATATGGTATCTGATGTTAGTTAATAACACGTAATTGCAGTCACTTTGTTTTATCCATGCTAGTTAGTGGTTGATTATACTTAATATTGTTCCATTAATTATTATTGTTATTAAAAATTTCTTAAAAAAGTTAAACTTTAAACTAATATAATGCAATGGAGGTTTGTGTTATCCAATGATAACTTAAATACAAGTTAAGTTTTGGTTTACCTTGCATAGACGTCTGTTCATCTTGTCTGGAGTATTGTAAAAATTAAGCATTCTGTAGATGAAGAAACAAAAAACAACTTCAAGACAGAAAAAAAATTCACAAAGCCAGGGCTGCAGCATTTTTAAGATTATTGAAGGAAAAAGGAGATGATTTGAGTACACTTTCATTCGATTGTCAAAAAAATCTTATTTTACCAAAGGTTCCGGATCAAAGTGAATATTATTTACGGCAACTTTATCTTTATAATTTTACAATAGTTATTGGAATTCAAAAGTAAGTTGACAAAAGAAAATGTATTTTCATACTGTTGGACGGAAAAGGAATTTGGAAAAAGCTTAAATGAAAATAGTTCAGCTGTCTACCATCACTTATGTCAAATAAAATTTGATTCTTACGAAGAAAAGGTGATAATAATCCGTTTGGTATCTGATGGATGCAGAGGTCAGAATAAAAATACAACCATGCTGGGAATGTGTATGAAGTAGTTAACCGATAAGGCTCCCAAAAATACTAAAGTGGAACTGGTATTCCCAGTTACAGGACATTTGTTTCTGCCACCAGACCGTGTATGTGGAAATATTGAAACGAAAATTAGAAAACTAGAAGTAATTGCAGATCCAAAATCATACCTAGACCTCATATCAGAATCTTCAACTGTCATTTCAAATTTTTGACTGGAAATCTAGTATTCAACGAGTTCTAGAACCTCCTGGTACATAGCATTTCCAATTTAAAACAAGCAAAAGATTTTATTTGGAGCGAAGTTCTTCTGGAAACGTTTATATTAGGGGAGAAATGCATTACAATAATGACTTGAATGTACTAAAAAACGTTACTAGAAGAGGCCAGTCTGTCAGATACATTGATCCTGCTGGTATAGCTCAAAGAAATCAAGTTAATTCTCTCAAGTTACGAGATCTAAATAAGTTGCTTATCAAGCATTATGGAAAAAACTATTGAAGAACTAAAATTTTACAATTCCATAATCTCTACTGAACTGCCCGAAGAGCAGAATGAAGAGGCTATTGTAAATGATGCGGAAAATAATAATTGCGATTTTCATCCTGAACTACCTAGTGTTTTAATCTAAAGTTATTTTGATACCATTAGATTTGGATCACAGTTTTTTTATCTTAATTTTGTGGTTTTGTTTACTTATTTTTTGTTTTATTCCAAATAAAATTTAACTTCTAAAGGCAAATTAATATTCAAATATATACCTATTTATACATTCATTCAAAATAAAGATTACTGTTACTCAATATTATGGATTTTAAGAATCAAACACGGCAATATCACTTTTCATATTCAAACACGGCAATATCCAATATTGATTATCAAATATATCGGAAACAGTAGAATTTTGTTTTAAATTGGTTATCGAATTTTATTTTATTAGTTATTATACAACAGAAAATTTATTTATGAGCGACTAATATCCATACAATTAGCTGAAAACAGTTTTTCATCTATACTGAAAAATCGCAAAAATGGATATAGCCGGTTTTGATCCTATACCCTCATATATTAGATACCTGAAAACGGTCATTACCAACAAAATTTCAAAATGTTGACAACAATCAATTGCTCAATATTAAACACAATGCTTTATTTGACTTACTTAAATTTTTAAAAGATTTCTTAATTTTAAAACCTTCCATCAGATGCACGAACCTTGTTAAAACTCCTAGATCTATTGAATTGAGACGGTCTTGGCCTAGTAGTTAGAGCGATCAACTACTGATGCAAAGGCACCCGGTTCGATCCTGGAGGAGTCTAGTAAGGAAAATTTTCTTTCTGACTCTTTCTAACTGTGACCGTCTCCCGTGCTTCGGGGGGCACGTAAAACCGGCGGTCCCCTGAGTTGATGACTGCCAACATCAACAATAATAAAGGGTTACAGGCAAATTCCCCAACCCGGACTTAAGCAGCCGTGGGGTCTTAATGCTGTTCACCTTTCTTAGAGAAAGAGGCTGATGCTGAGGAGTGGGCGGAAAGGGCTGACAAAGAAGAAGAAGAGATCTATTGAATTAGAAACCGTTTACCCAATACAATACTATCACTTTGTCAAAGCTAACAAAGCCCCAGAGCCGGACCAAATCCCTGCTGAGGCCCTGATGATCGCGGTCGGGCTGAATCCGGAGGCCTTCCTGAGAGTTTACAATAACTGCCTCAGGGAGGGCTGCTTCCCAACCATCTGGAAGCGAGCCACTCTGGTCCTAGTCAGGAAGGGCGAAAACCTCCGGGCGAGCCGTCTCTACAGGCCGATCTGCCTATTGGACCACGCGGGGAAACTGATGGAGAGGCTCCTACTGGAACGTTCGAGGCAGGAAATAGAAAGGGGAGGGGATCTCTTCCCTGAACAATATGGCTTCCGAGCCGGAAAGTCCACCATGCAGGCGTTACTGAGGGTGATGAACCTCGCCAGCGAGAGCAGGGGCCAGCTGGCGAAATCAGAAATTCTGCGCGGTGGTCGCGTTAGACATCAAGAACGCATTTAACACCGCGCGCTGGTCCTCCATCCTCGACGAGCTGAGGGCGAGGGGATATCTCCATACCTCCTCAAGATTATTGGCAGCTATCTCAGCGACCAACAGCTCTTGGTGTCGGAGACGGTGTACAGAGAGACCCGCGATTTTACCAGCGGCGTTCTGCAGGGTTCGGTCCTAGGTCCGACCCTGTGGAACGTGATGTATGACGGGGTACTCAACCTGCCACAAAAAGAGGGGGTGGTAGTGTTAAGATTCGCGGACGACCTATTGGTCGTCGCTTCCCGTGTTAGCCAGGAAGACCTTGTAGAGGCAGTAAATGGGGCCCTCCACAAAATCAGCCAGTGGATGAAGAGTCGGGGACTTGTCCTGGTCCCGCATAAGATAGAGGCGGCCATCTTGTCCGGGAGGAAGAAGATCGAGGTGACCTTCAGGCTAGATAGTGTACACATAGTGCCTTCGAATCCCATTAAATACCTAGGGGTGTGGCTGGACAAGTCTCTCAAGTTTGGGAAACATACAAGGAGAGCGGCGGCGAAGGCAGCAGTGGCAGCGCTGTTCAGGGTCATGCCGAATATCCGTGGCCCGTCAATGGCCAAGAGGAGGCTCCTGGTGGCCGTAGCAAACTCCATTATGCTATACGGTTCCCCGATATGGTTTGCAGCCATAAAGGTGTAAAGCTACAAGGGACCCCTAGCAAGGTTACAGCGGCTGCTGGCCGCTTTAAAAAATAAAACCGTAAAACTCTCCTAGAAAGTTGTAGAAAGAGCACGAGATTGCTGATTCTGTAAGTAAACATCGTAAAGAAACACTAAAGAAAATCCTGGAAGCTATCCAGAAGACGTTGTTTCCGCCTTCATCTTCCATCAGTTTGTCAAATACTCAAATAGATCTATACCTTAATTTTGCTTTTGTTAGTTGGTAGTTAAGAAGTACTGGTATTTACAAGAGAAACAAAAGTGATTCAACGAGCAACTGAATTGAAAATATAAAATAAATTTTCGAAATTTCGTAATAGTCATAATTATAATGATTCACAGAAAACAAGGCAACAAACAAAAGAAGACAACAAAATTTCTTACTTGAAGAATAGCACCCATTGTTTTAGAAATCCGCAATTGTTTAAACCAAATAAGGCTATTTGCTATGAATAAGATGTGCCGAAAGTTTGAGATACATGCGAAATGGAGTTATCGCATAATTTTTTCCTGCACAGCGTTCATTGCTTCAATAAAACACACAGTACGCAAAGTGTGATTAAAACATTATTTAAGAGCATGCATACCAAAAGCGCTCCTTTGCTCCAAATTTCTGCCAGCGTGGTAGAATTATGAAACAGAATGTCTAACACAAATTGTGAAGTGGAAGAGTTGCGTCCTAATTATGAGTCACAGCGTTACTATTTTAGAGAATCGAAAACCGAGTGTATTAAGTGGCGGATAAAATTTTAAAATGGCTGAAATTTTACCAGTTGACCATATAGTACCTATTGGAAAATTTTTGAACAATTTACCAAGAATAATAAGTTTTGTTTGCATGTCACTTGTTTAAATAATTAATCAGCTCCTTAGGCTCAGTGTAAAATCTGGGCAAAACTTTCAATGGAACATCAATTTTTGTATGTACGTATTGCAGCGCAAACTGGAATGGAAAGAATTCCTGAAAATACAAAAGAATATCAAGGAGCTATTACCTTAAATATGGCAAAATTACAAAATTTGGTACAGTAGCCGTACAGTACAATCGATCAGCTCAATTAAAGAAACTTAGTTAATTTTGAATTGAAGTGAAACAGACGAATTCCCATTCAATGGCGGAGTGAGACAGGGAGACGCACTGTCAGCAGCTCTGTTTATCCTCGCGATTGAGAGCATAATGAGAAAATTGGGATACAGAGCGACGATTATAACAAGAGTGCAAATACTAGCATTGCTGATAATATCGTCATTATAGCCAGATCATAACAGAAGATGATGCAAATATTTAAAGAAATGGAAAGACATGCATTGGAAATGGGACTGAAGATAAATGAAGGTAAAACCAAGTACATGGATTTCAAGAAAGGAAAGTATACGCGACAGAATGAAATAAAGATCGGAGGATATGCATTCGAGGAGGTTGAAGAATTTAGATATCTAGGGGTACAACTAAACAGAGACAACAACAAAACAACGGAGATCCATGAGAGAATACAACGGGATGGAAAGCTCTCCACACAAATAAGAAAATGTTAAAAAGCAAGAACATAGCCATGAGAACAAAGATAAGACTATACAAGACATTTTTAAAGCCGGTGGTAACATATGCGGCAGAAACACTGAACCTAACTAAGCGGGAAGAGGCGAGATTGAGAGTGTTCGAGAGGAAGGTGTTGAGAGCAATTATGGGTATGAAGAGGACCAGTGAAAACGAGTACAGACAAAGAACAAACGATGAAATAATGGAAATGTTCGGAGATGGAGATATTGTGAAACATGTAAAGGCCCAGAAAATTCGATGGCTGGGACACCTAACAAGAAAGGAGCCACAAAGCGTTCTGAGACTAATCACGGATTGGAAACCGAGTGAGACGAGAAGCAGAGGTAGAATAAGAATAGATGGATGGACGAGTGTTGGGTGACCTGAGAGCGATGGGATTCACGGAATGGAGAGAGAAATGGCAAGATAGAGTGGTATGGAGAGGAATAGTAAACGAGACGAAAACACATACGAACATTTAGCACAACAAAGAAAAAAAGGAGTAATTCACCTTGTATTAAATGAATTGTAAAGACTTCTTGTGAAGTAGGAATATTCCAAAGGAATGTAAACCTGTAAATAATAAACTTAGTTAATTTTGAGCAAAGGAAGGACCCTAAAAGGATTTTCTTTATAAAAAATATATTTGATAAAACAACAACTTTATCTCGTAGATGGTGTAATCGAGGGTATAATTATTCAAAAGAAGGAAAGTACTTGGTTAATGTTGAGTCACAAAAATATCCAGATGATGCAATCCTCATAAAGAGACAATTAATTTCACCTGGTGATAAACGAAAGGTTAAATTACGGGATAAAGCTCGTTGCACAGAATAATCCCAAATCGAAGTAGTAAAAAATATACCAAAAGTTCAGAAAAACGGCACATCTAAGAATTTTATCCACCAACAATTAACTTGCGAAAAATACCTTCAAAAATTTTTGTTGGCCGACAATGTGTTTTCTGGTCTAACTAATGCTGATAAACATTTATTGAATTTACATTTTAATTCAAAATTTGAATTGGTATGCCACATTTAGAAAATTATTGAAACGAAATTAAAGGAATCTGTAATAATTTCAAAATATTTTTAAATAAAAACCGAACAGTAACAAATTATTATTTAACTGTTTTAAGCAAAAAGCTACAACTTTGCCAAAAACGCAACCAAATACAACTAATAATAATACATCAGTTACGACTATTTAGCGTTATAATTTTTCAAAAACTCGGCGAAAAATAGATGTATCTGCGAATACTTTTATCTACTTTCATATTGTAATATGCCATATTTCAGAGTTTTTGTTAGTATCGTAATGACAGTTTTACTGCACTCGTGCGGTAACAAAAAAACAATCGATCGTGCTTCGTATGACTGGAACGCAAATCTTTATTCGAAATCATTCACTACACGATAAATACTGCGTCTTGTTGGCACGTTGTTTCTCCCAAAAATTTCACGTAACTTTCTCATCGTCAGAGTAATCGATGATTGATTTTGATAAAATGTTTAACGATTAAACCACGTTGGTTTACCGAATATTTTCCATAATAAATTTCCACTCTCTACTTCACGACTGCCAATATGAACTGTCAAGACTAATGTTTACCAAAATGGCAGCAAAACAAAGTAGTATACCTTCCGGCGGACACCCTGTATGTATGTTTATTTTCTAAATAAATTCAAACATTATTCCTGAATATTTCCTTCTGTTATTACAAATTACAATTTCAGTGATATTTTCCAAAATATCCTTTTTGGGACAATTTCATTTAATTTCGTTAATAAATTCTTTTCCATTCCTTAGGAATAACCCTTCCTGTATCTTCGAAGAAGAAGATGGTAAACACCTTCTTAAAATTCCACAAGACAACATTTAATATATCAAACTCGGAATTGAACAAAGTCTTATAATATAAACTGCGACAACCTCTTATCAAATTTCTGGAAGACCATAATCTTGATAATATGGTCTTCCACACCAGGGTGACACACCTGGCTTCAGGCCTGTTACGTCATCGAAATCCGGGTTCTTCTTATCATATTTTGGGCAGCTACTAAATACAATATATTATTTAAAGTTTCTTTATATTTATTCAACTTTAACCAAAATTCTCTCGGGGAGCCTGAAACCCTAGAGGCGCGTCCCCAGGTGGCGGATAGGGTAAAGCCTCTCAGATATGAGTGATAGGAGTGAAATCAAATAGCTCCCGCGGACCCAACGGGTACTTCGCAGCGTCTGTCTTATATTAGGTGGCTGCAAACAGCGTCTCCGTCCACGTATGCGGACATCCCTAGCGATAACAACCAAAATTTAGCAATATTGAGCACAACAGAAAGGAAAAAGCTTTACGGTGCAAGGGCTCGGATCCCCAGTAGCGCGGGTTGCAAAACCAAAGATGAGCACATCTTGGTAGAAGTAAATAAGGAGGCGCAGTGCGGGCAGCTATATAAAGGGCTCTGCAAGCCTCGCTTCAGGCGCCCTCTTGACAAAGAGGCGACCCTGGAATAGGGGTCTCGATCAGAGGACACTAAAAAGAGGTCGTCGCCGGCATCCACAGGTTCTTGGCGGCGACTCGGCGGCGGTCACGGTGATTTCGGTGAAACGTGGTCGCCGAGAAGAAAGCAGCTGTCGTCCAGGTCCCGGAGGATCTAGGCAGTAAGGTCGTAGCTGGTAGGTTCCGTATCGGACCATCAGCGGGTGTCAGCCGTGTATAAGCAGCCCTCGAAGCAGAAATCTAAGGGGCCCGGGCACCTTTCAGGGCGTGCAAAATGAGGACGTGTCCGGGAATTGTTTCCGTTGCTGGCAACCGGGCACAAAGCAGGCTCCTGCAAAAAACCCAGGCGGGAGCCAGAAAGTGGCCAAAAAGCTGCCCCTGCCATCTCGGAAAGGGAGAGGATAAAAAGGCGGGCAAGTCTAAGCCCGCACCCTCGTTAAGGGTAGGAAGCCGGCGCAGGAGGAGGACCTGTCAAAAACCCAAGGGCGGTTAAGGTCCTCCAAGTAAATCTAAACAATGCGCGAGCGCCCCAAAACCTTCTCCTGGCCACCGTCAGATTGGCGTACCCACGTGGCCATAATCAGCGAACCAAATCGCGTCGATCTTCCGATTGGTTCGCTGACACAACGGGCACAGCTGCTATCTTTGTGCCCCCCCGCTGCAAGTCAGTGGACGCCCGTGGGCTTACGGAGGCGTTGACGCGCGCTTGCAATGCGTCGATTCCAACGAAAGTCGACGGGCGGCCCCAGTTTACTGGTGGAACGACCACATCGTCGAGCTGCGAAGAAAGTGCCAGGCCGCAAGGTGCAAATACCAGCCATGCGTGCCAGGCACGGCGAAGAGCTGAACCTCATCTCCTCCTGAGGACCGCCAGAAGAAGCTGCGCTACGAGATCAATAGTAGCCAGGCGCAGCTTGGCAGAAAATCATCGAAGATGTGGATGCCGACGTGTGGGGTGGGGTTAAAATTGTGAGAAAAACTGGGTCGCACAACTATCCCGGGCCTCACTCCCAAAGGATCAGACAAAAGTTTGGGGGGTACTTTTCCCAAAACCACGTCCCGAAGACTCCCGTGACGACCATCCCCCAGAGGACCGGGAGAAGGAGGCGTTTCATCTAGGCTCCCGGAAACCGTTGCGGGGGCTTTTCAAAGACGCCCTAAGGACCAGCCTCACATCCCCGGGTCGTGAAGGAGGCGGCCACCAGGACCCGGAGCCGTTCCTCGGCTTTTCAATCGTGTCTGAGGGGCCTTTCCCGGACATCCTTAAACTTTTGGAGGTGTCCGGGGTAAAGGGGGTTGAACCTTTACGCCAACCAAGGCTTTCTTCCAAGAATAACGGGATCTCAGCCGGGCCATGCAGGTTGCCAGGAAGGGACGGGAACGCGGGCCGTTTATGGCGGACACTGGAACGTAAATGGGAAGGGTTTAAAAGGGTTGAAGCATAAAACCCCTAACATCGGGGTTGGGGTTTTCAGTTTCCTCCCCCTACAAAAAAAGTGAGGCGGCTTTAAACCGAAGGGGCCTTGGAAACCCTGGGGTGGCTGCGACCGGAGGAGATAATTTGCCAGTTTAACTCGGGTCGTCTCCAAATAGAAAGCGCCTAGGGAAGGAGGTTGCCGAACGCTTTCCCAGGGCCAGGTTGGCCCAACCCTCAAAACAACTTCCGACGGGCTGCCTTTACCACGCCCAGGGGCCAGCGGGTTTTTGGAAACGGACACTCCCCAAGCGTGGAAATAATTTGTGGGCCAAAATAACATCTTTCGGCCAATTTCCCCATCCAAATAAAAAATGGGAGGCAAAAGGCTAAAACTGGTGGTCGGAGAAAGAAATTTCTGTTATTTTCCCGGGTCCAGCCCTAATAAAGAGGGGGTAAATTCATCCTTTGGCCGCAGGGCCTTGGTGCTTTCGGCCCAACCCTTCTTTAAACTCCCCATCGCGGGTCGCCAACAGCGAGGGGTTCGAATGGGTTCCCGGGAACCTTAACTCGGCGGGAAAAGGGGCAAAAAAATCTTCCCAAATCGTCCATCTTTTCCAAGGATGGGGCAAGAGGCCTAAATCGGCCGGAAAAAGATTTTGTTATTCCCAAAATGGAAAGGTAATTAAAACCCATTTCCGGCCGCACCGCAAATCCTTTGAAATTTAAAGGTATCCTTTCCAATTTTAAAATATATATTTAATGGGTAAAAATACACACCAACCTGTCAGGGTGGTGTCTTTAATTTCCCCTTCTTAACGAAAAAGGGATACAAATTCAGCGAAATGAAAAATATCATTGGTCTTTATCAAACTTTTACGTGCACTTTACGAAACAATTGGAAGACGTAGAATTCAATCAAACAAACAAAAACATGGGCAAATATCTAAGTAGTAAAATTATCGCTACAAATCAAACTCAACAAGGAGTGCAACAGAGTATTATATAATTATTGCACAACAAATCCTAACACTTCGATCCATCGTCTAAAATTTGTATAGACAATATCAGTTTGTGGAATCAAGACGATGATGAAAATATCTCGGAAAATACTTACAAAATTACCGCATCTGGGTCCCAAACTTCTTCTGAACTTCAAAATATGAAAGTTCAAGAAAATTTACTTTTGGAATCGGATTCGGATTTTCACTAACAAAGATAACGATTTGGGAGAATTAAATCCTGCGCAAAAGACACTCTTAACTAAAAAATGGTACTCTGAGAAGTACTCCAGATCATCAAGAGATCAGAGCAAAAAAGAGAAAAAGTTACTAGTCAACCTATAATAACAAATTAGTTTAAACCTGTTGATGAAATAAGTAAGTTATTAAAACAAAATTGTAAACTGAGAGAACAGCTGTACAAAGAACTTGATGATGAGACTAAATCTACCTACTTTTTAAATACGAGAAATCCTGTGTAATAGAAATTTGCGCAATGCAAATTTTTTATTAATTTTAACACACTTCTTTAAGAACGCCCTGTGTTTACATGTATTTGCATTTATCTAAAATGCATTGAAAACTTTTATTATATTGTGTCTACATACCTGTGCCTGTTGATCAAATTATTTACTTTGTTTCGTTTCCTGAATTAAACGCGATTTACTGGGTGCTGTGTTTTATTGAACTTTACTTTTTACACTTTTAGCTTTAGATCTCTCAGGCAATAAAAAAGTGTGTGGCGCCTTTATTTTTGTCTATTGTTTGAGGGGTCGGGTATTCAGCACCAACCGCCTAACCCACACCTGAATTGCTCTTTGGAGAGCTAGGCCGAAGTATCGCCATTAACTGCAGCAGGCCAGGGAAGTCGACGGCCGTTTAAATTCAGAGAAGCTTTGTTGGCAAGAGCCGTAGTTACGCCGCAAATTTGGCGCCCAACGTGGAGCCAGCGAAATCAAATGCATTTTTGTTTTGCGGGGTCACCAATTAATTTAGAAAAAATGGTGATGTTCACCATTCCATGATGGAAAACAGAAATAAAAGATAGGAACTCCTGTTTACCGTCACCACGATTGGTATCAGTTGGTAAGACAGACGGGGTTAAAGAAATTTTGTGTATAGGAAATGCGTCGTGAAGATTTTTTGGCTTTGCTGTCTTACTGAAATCAGTATTAGTATGTCGCAAGAAAAACACTAGTGGCAATCTATTCAAATGGCATTCTGTCCAGTGGTTGCAATATAAAGCAAAGGGTGATATACTATAAAGAATCCTTAGCCGGAGATTTTTAACTTTTGAGCTTCTTAAGAAGAGGGAAGTCACCAATTTAAAAACACTCCATTTTTAATATCATTGAAAAGAAGAAAGATTTACTTTGTTGTTAAGTTTAATTCCGCCAGTTTTTTATCATTTTATCAAGATTTACCACTTCAGAGACCCTGATTGATTATGACCCTGATTTGTTGCAAGTGGAAATTGATATAAATTGACGAGATGTATATCGAAAAATTCGTATTTTTAATTGTTATTTAATAAATTAAATAAACATTTTAAAATAAATTTTGTAGATTTTCATTAAATTTTTGACTTAAACCCTTTATACCTGGCACCAGTATCACTAAAATCTTAAAATACGCTGATCAAAAGAGCATAAGTCATCGACAAGCAGGACTGTGCAGTCGTGAACTTAGACTCTGGTCTACAAATATTAACACCAGGAAACGATAACCTAGTGTAAGAGGAATTAATGTTGCTCAAGTCAACAAGAAAAGAAGATTGGCTGGAAAAGCGTATTTAGGCAGGAAGCAGTTCAATATCGAGCCAAAAGAAAATCAAGAGAATTGAAACCTTCTTGTCAATGTAAATCGAGTCAAGGCATAAAACCGACTTACTCTTGTGCACAGTTTTCTGAAGAACGTCAACAAGAAATTTACGACAGCTTCTGGAACCTGTCGTCATGGCAAGAGAGGAAAGTGTACGTAACCGGTCAAATTGATGCCAAAGACGTCAAAGAAAGAAAATCCGATCCAAGTAACTCTCGACGATCTGCTTCATTATTTTATCATTTTGACTTGGATAGCACTCAAATTCGTGTTAAAGTTTGCAAAAGTTTTTTCCCCAACACATTGTGTATTGGTGAGTGGTCAGCAAGAAGTTGGGCCACTGAAATGAAGCAGAAATCAAATGTTGACACATCGACTGTGAATACTGTGCATCCTATTAGGAATAAATTCTTCAAGAACAAAGAATTGGTACGAGAATTTCTAGCAGCTTTACCAAAATTAGAATCTCATTACTGCCGAAAAAACACCAAAAATTGTACCTTGAACAGCAATGGCAATCTCTAGCTCACCTTTACGGTGAGTACAAAAAATTATTGTTCGGATAAATCCAAAGATCTGGTTAGTCGTCAGATTTTCAACCAGGTTTTTAAAGACGAAAATATTGGCCTCTTTTCCCCTTAAAAAGATGCCTGTGATATCTGTTGCTCCTATAAAGCCGGCAATCTTGAAGAAAAAGTTTATCAAACTCATTTAAAAAGAAAAGACGAAGCCAGGCAGCAAAAAGACTACGACAAAGCTCTGACTACTGATGACATTGCTGTATTTACAATGGACTTACAAGCAGTTCTGTTAGCACCAAAACTTAACGCTTCAGCGCTGTACTATAGAACAAAATTGAAAATTCATAATTTTACAATATTTGATCTAAAGACAGCCGATGCTTTTTGTTATTTATGGAATGAAAGTGAGGGAAATCTTAATGCTGACAAATTTGCAACAATAATCTACAACTTTGTAAAATCCAATGCCCCAGGTAAAAAGAAATAATTTTATATAGCGATGGCTGTACTTACCAAAATAGAAATTCAATCGTGGCCAATGCTCTTTTACTCGCGTCGGTGATTACTGGTGTAATTATCACTCAAAAATATCTGGAGAAGGGTCACACTCAAATGGAGTGTGACTCAATGCATTCAACAATAGAGCGAAAACTTCGAAACAGAGAGATTTACGCACCATCTGGTTATTATGAAGTTTGCAAAACGGCAAGAATAACTCCAAAGCCGTTTGAAGTAAATGTGTTAGACTACACTTTCTTTAAAAAATTTAGTTTAATGAAAGCTATCACTTCTTTGAGACCTGGCAACGCAACTGGAGACCCAACAGTTACCAACATTAGGGTAATCCAATACCATCCTGAGGGGAAAGTTCAAGTGAAATTGTTTACTCATTCAGCGTGTTATGAAGAGCTACCTCGTAGAATTCAAAAAACTCAAAACGAAGAACCGCCACCACTATACAATCAACGCTTAAAAATCAAAAACACAAAATTTAAACATCTGCAGGAACTAAAGTCGGTAATTCCGAAAGATTTTCATCCATTTTATGACTCCTTGCCGCATTAAATATATTATATTAAATTAATTTTGAAAATATATTCTTTTCTTAAGAGCCATGAAATCTATTTGAGGTCTGCCAGATGGCGACACAATCAAAAAAACATACAAATTTCTAGGATCGTTTTCACTTTACTAAGATAGAATTCTTATAAATTGAAATAGCCATTTTAATAAGCGATAATCAACTTGACGCTTGATATATTTTAAAGCTTTCAATATTGAATACTTTCGAAACTACGAGCTTGTAAATAATCAAAATTTTAAAAAAAAAAATTCACAGAAATTAACCAAACTAACTAGATTTGAGCTTCACTCTATTTCAAATTTTATTTGAAAATTTCAGATGAATCGCACGTCCCGATTAGCTTAAAACCATCTTTTGTGATCTAAATATTTACAATAAGTTTATTTGTAAACCAAATTTTGAACTCCTAAAAGTAGCTGTGTAGGAATCAACCGTGAGATGACACTATTTACGTATACATCATCGACGTACGTACGTACCTAGTAATTTTATAACGTATGTCGAATACGACCTGTCATCTGTT
>JARFIX010000252.1:0-33401 GCA_036346125.1 Lycocerus yunnanus
TATTACCATGTGTTACGATATCCTGTAAGAGCATTATTCTTAGAAATATGCAATCATAGTAGTATTAAGCATAAGATAAGAAATGTATTAAATAGAACTAAAACACTTTGTAAGATACATTTTGTCAGTAGATATACAGCTGTAACTATCGTAGTCACACGTATAATTATTTAATAAAAAGTCCCGTGCAAACGTTTTTAATTTTTAAAAAAGTAAATTTTGTCCAACCAATTATTACTTTATCATATGTAATATGAGAAAGTATTGTTTTCGTGCAGAAAAAAAAATTTGAGATTTCGATGGATTTACACTTTTTGAAGTCCCCTGAGTAAAATAAGACCATTTCCAAAAAATGTGTGTGTGTGTGTGTGTGTGTGTGTGTGTGTGATGTGTGTGTGTGTGTGTAGGTGTGTATGTGTGTGTGGTCAAATTTTGTGTGCGACCTACAGCAAAAACTAATAGGAATTTTCAAACAAAATTTTGGATTTTGTATCCTTATATTGAGACTTAGTGCTGATTAGATTTTGGCTAAAATTGATTTACGGGAACTATTTTTTTTTAATTTTTTAAATTTTATTATTTAATACTAGTTTTTAATTAATATTTAGAAAAGTAATACGAATTTCTAAACTAAATTTCGGTTTTCGCATATTTTAATCAATATTTATAACTGATTAAATTTTAGTTAAAATTTGTTTATAAAAACTATTGTTTTTTATTATTTTAAATTTTATTATTTAATATTAGCCTTTATTTAATATTTTAAAAACTAAAACGATTTCCAAAACTGAAGTTGATATTTGTTATGTTTATGGCAAGAATTAGAGCTGATTAAATTTTGGATAAAATTGGTTCATAGAAGAAATTTTTTAAATCTTTTATTTAACATTAGTTTTATTAATTAATATTTCAAAACTAATGAGAATTTCAAAACTAATGTTGGTATTTTGTATCTATATATTTAGACTTAGAGCTGATTAGATTTTGGGTCACATTGGTTAATAGAAAATATTTTTACTTTATCATATGTAATATGAGAAAGTCTTGTTTTCGTGCAGAAAAAAAAATTTGAGATTTTGATGGATTTACACTTTTTGAGGTCCCCTGAGTAAAATAAGACCATTTCAAAAATGTCTGTGTTGTGTGTGTGTGTGTGTGTGTGTGTGTTTGTAACGCATTTGTTGTGGCATTTTGTGCAAACATAGAGCTGAACTGTTGCATCTGTTTTACTTGTGGCATCTAACACTCCGATGTCACAGCAAAATTTGGATTAGCTTCGTAATTCATGTCACTTTATAATTCCATTTTAAATTTCCTGCGCTTATGGGAGGATCCTTACGACATGAAATGAACCAATTGGCGTTTGTATCATTTTTAGAGTTGTGTATGGTGTGGCACAATTTGGTTTTAATTCTGTGAGTTTTAGACCTAATTGTGCCATCATGTGTAAAATGGCGCCATCTACGATACACTCGCTTTTTACTCGAACTAAATATTCAGTGACGTCGAATCATAATGGATAAGCATTACGAATCATACTGTTCGTAGTACGTTGCTTGTTCATAGCGGTTTTCAAATCTTGTACTTGCGTGTGATATTCAAAGTGATGATGGTTTATTATGTTAATAATAATTTTTATTTATTTAATTATTAGTTTAAACCAATAACTGAAAAAAAATAAAACAGAAAAATTAAGCATCTAATTTTATTAAATTAATTTTATGTCAATCATCACAGTATCAAATCATGTCAAACCACCACAATATTGAAGTAGATCGGAAATGATTTATTTTGTAAATTAATAGTTAAACTATTAAAAATAGGTACACATGTATTAAAAACTCGTCAAACTTAACGAAGAATTTTGTACAAAATAATTTATGCAGTCCATTTCTTTCATTGCTAAATCGCTTCATTGCGAAATAATCAAAACCAGTAGACGTGTTACATATCATATTACTTTCGTGCATTTTACTTGCAAGACTAATACTCTTTACTTTATTACGAATGAAGTCATTTTTAACTTTTTTTTGTGACTTACACTGATTGGCTTCTAAGCCCTCCCATATGAGCTAATCTTGATCCAACAAATAATTATAATTTGATTTTTTAATTCCATAATTTTAAATCATAATAGGTAGTCAAATGTAAAAAAAGTAAAATATTTACATAATTAGCAAGCCTTTACAATCAAATGCAATTTTATGTACTTCTAATGCAAAAGCTCACTTGTACGGCGCGCCGTCACTCGATTTTCAGGTGGCTTGCATTTTTAACGCTTATCGCATTTTATGCACCTAATGCACTTTTAATTTTAATTCCGTTGATGTGATTCTAACAAGTGGACGCATTCAATTAAAATACAAAGATTTGGCCGGTGCCGAGGTTGACGGCGTTTCGTACAAGTGAATGCTTACCTCTCTTACGAGAGGTTATTCACTGAACCAAAAACGCTAAATTCTTTTCTCAAATTAATAAAACATCAAAGCATCATTTGGGTTTGTACAATATTTCCATCGCGTGAACTTTAACGGTAGCAAATCGTTATGAGTATTTGAAATTTTCATTAACTCCGAGCAAGTTACGCCTGGTAACATTCGACTTTAATTCTATGTTATCTGTTGAAACCTCAATAAATTTATTGTAAACACATACGTTTGTACAAAATGTATTCTGTACAAACCTTAGATACAGGCCGTAGCCAAGGGGGTCCCTGAGGGCACGTGCTTCCCACCCCGAAATTTTAAGAAAAAAATCTTTTTTTAAAGTAAACGATTTGAATTTTATAAATATAAAAAAAAGCTACATTTTAAAGCTGGAAAATTCGTAATAAAAGGGAACCCCCCTAAATTTTATTTTTCTGAAAGATTTTTTACAAGTGCCCCCTCGAAATGAAATCCTGGCTACGGGCCTGCTTAGATATAAGATTGACACAGATTTCACACACATTTGTGGCGGTATGACATGATTTGATGAGGTGATGATTGAAACAGATGTATAAATTTCGCCAGTTTACGCTGGATGGATATTTTCCAAAAAACCAGACCAAATATCACCAGGGTCGGCGCCAGCTTTTATGCTGTTTCAAGCAAGATTTAAGATTTGCCCTCCCCCTCTCTCGAGTAAATAATGCGTTTGAGTTCATAGTATGATTAACATTATCATTACAGCCGGCGACGAGCGGCATTAACTGTTAAGTAAAAATATGCCGGTGACCCGTTGCCAGCACTATAAATAAAGTATTTTAGTGCCACTCGTAGATAGTAGTAAAGTTTGTCAAGTTAATCAATTTAGCTAGGGAAGCTCCACCATAGTCGAGGGGGAAGATCCACATATCACCCGTTTTAAATTAGACCCATATCTACGTATTCTCAAAGGAAGGGGGTAATTTTAAAAACTTCACCAACCAGCTTTTCAGCAAGCAGCAGTAAGTGGGTATTGGATCTACGCTTTTTCGAATTAGTCCAATTTGGGAATATTAATTTAATCATAGACAGTGAGCATCTCAAACTTGTTCAAACCCCTACCCTAATCCGAAAACAGTTGAAACTGTAAAATCCCCTCCTGAAAACCAACATAGCTACGGTACTGTTCAAAGCTTTTCACTCAAAAATTAATAATATTTTGTGGGTGCCATTAAAACTATGGTTTACAGCAATAGAAGAAAGCTGAACTGGCCCTTGGAAAATTCACATAAACCGTATATAAATTAGGTCGTTCGCCCTCGAATCACCTTAGTCCGTTAGTCAAAATTCGGCGTTTGGTTGATAATTTAATAACCAACTAATTACCGAACTTAAATCACGGATCAGCGAGATCTGAGGATAAACTTTTGTTATACAACTGGTTATGTGGCTCTTAGTGTAATAATGTGGATGGACGAACGGACGCATGAATGAATTAGCAATTCCTAAAAAATTTTATCAAGTAGCCCCATTCTACGGTACCTACAAAATTTAGAGTATTTGAATATTTTCGTTTTTGTGGTCGGTAGGTAACTACATATTTCGAATTTCAAGGTACACACAATATTGATAAAGTAACCTTGCAATGCTTGCACCGCACGAGAGTAATACGATACACGTCTGTGATTGCCAGTAGCGATTCGCAATAAAAGAAAAAATGTATGTACAAAAATCTGCCTGAAGTTTGACGAGTTTTTTTTATACCTAAGTTTGACATGATTGAATTGATGCTGTAGTGATTCAAACAAATGTCAAAATTTCACCACTTTACGGATAACTAATACGCGCGTATTTTTTTTCCAAAAACCAGACCAAATATCACCAAGGTTGGCACAAGCTTCTATGCCGTTGTAAAAAAGATTTCAGATTTGTCCCCCCCTCTTTCGAGTAAATAATGTGCTTGAGTTTATATAATTGACATTACCATTACGAACGGCACTAAACGAGCGGTACATATAAATTTTCGGTAACTCCGAGCAAGTTACCGGTGTGTGCTTTAGGGGATGTCTATTAATTACGGGAGCTCAAAGAGGGTGAGAGAGGTCCGACAAAATCTCATCTAATCTCATCACCAAAATCTCACCCTCAAAGGAGGTGGGTCAATGAAAATCACTCGTCAACCTGTAAAAAATTACGTGTCTCCGGTGTGGTGTGTAAATAATTTGGTGTGAAAATTTTAAACACCAAATATGAGAAAGTTTTATAAAATAAATTTAATTATTTATAAATTATACTATAACTCTCACGTGTAGGAGAGCCCCCCCTCCCCGGACCTCATTTAACTAAATCTCACCAAGGGAAGGGAGAGTCAAAATTTTAAAAACTACCTCACCTAATTAATTGACGTCCTCTTATTTTATTAGAAGTAACGCCAGTAATCATATACATAAATATGTACGTAGTGACTAAATTACATTAATCTGAAAATATAGAACAATTTTTAATGAAAATTTTTTTAAAGGTTTTCGTCTGAAGTCATACTTTTAAGTTAAAATTCTAATTATTATTTTATACGTATTTTTAGAAAAACATGAAATTCAAAGATTTTCGAGTTTTGGCTTATAGTAAATGTAAAAATAACTTTTATTTTTATTGTTATCCCATATTTTTGGCGTTAAAAGTCGAGTTTTGGATGAAATTAGCGCCAAATAGTTGAGTTTCATGAGTTTCTACTTCCATCGATTGAACCATAACCGTCCGTAAAACTAAGAGCAGAGGATGTTTTTTTCTATTTTCCGTTCCATTTTGAATATTTGTGTGAAATCGATGTCAATCTTATCTAATCTTTGTACATTTGTACAAACTTATGTGTTTGCAGTTGAGGTTTTAACAGATAACATAGATTTAAAGTCGAGTATTACCACTCATAACTTGCTCGGAGATATCGAAAATTTCAAATAGTCATAACTTGGTACAAACTGAAATTAAAAGTATATTAGAATTTCATTGGAGCTCAAACGAAGTTCTATGAAAACGAATATAAGTTCAAAAAAAATGTCCTCAGGTTCCTCAAAAGTTGTAGCAAAGAACTTTGCTACCGTTAAAGTTTTAGTCACGCTCGGGAAAGGTAATCACAGGATAATAATTATAACTACGTAAAATGATCTAGGTATAAAATGATCTAGGTCATGATAAATTCCTGTTAATATTAAACAATTTGGATCAACTGTTTGGATTCTTTTAATTTCCATGTTATTTTGACAGCTATTTGTTCTTTACTTTCTAAATAAATAACATTAATTTGTTAATTAATTTTATTCATGAAATTAAAAAATAGAACAAATCTGCAAAGGTAAAATTTAATTTAAACAGAACATTTTCCAAAATGTGCATTTAAAACTGTTTATCGTAATCAAAATTTTAAATGAATTTTGTCGTAACAAAATTTTGACCGAAAATGGACGGATTTAAAATTTTAGATCAAAAATCATTATTTGTCGAAAATTAATAAAAACTATATGTATGCTAGCCAACAATGAATTACATGCGTATTTTGTTTGAAAGTTGACCTACACAAAAATCTTTAGATTTGTTGGAAAAGATCGAGGTAAAAATTTTCTGTTGGGCTACATCATAATTAATTATAAATAATTTTTAAATTTTACTTGTAACGGCGAATTCATTTTATTTATCATTATTGTACGTCAAGATTACATACCGATTTATTATCACCTTACTGATGTTTCATATATGCATAGTAGTAATTCTATTCTTAGAAATTCGAATAGTTTGCATTTTAGCTTTCCGTTTTAATGTTTTATTTTACAAAAATAAAGAATATTTTAGCGTGAAATCAGTTCTGGAAAAGGTGTTGTAGATATTAATTATTTACAAAAATGTTTTAGGTCTTATTTTGTACTATTGAAATAAAAATAATATTTACTGAATTACTCTTGTTTATTTTCATTATCAGGATCAAAACTATAGTGAAAACCAAGTAGTATACTCGAGGATGAATATAATACCTTATTAGTGCAATTATAAAATACGTAGACAGGTTAGCTATCTCAATCGTACTTACAAGAATTACTATTAGAAAAGAGATGGAATGAAGGAAGTACGTCTGCCATGTATTTAAATGGGCGTATAGAAAACGTATGTCAATCATTAACTATTTATTGTTGGTAATAATTGGCTAATAATTGGTACTAATGCGACGCCGTTCGTCCGAATTCTGATTTCTGATCCACTGTAAGCGCGGCCTTAAGTTTGACAAGTCTTTTTTGAACCCAAGTTCAAAATTTGATGTTGTTCTTGTTCAGTGATTTGATGCTGTGATGATTGAAACTAAAGTCCAAATTTTGCCACTTTACTGGATAACTAATACGCGAGTATTATTTACCATAATTATAATTGGCATTACCATGACCCGACACTAAATGTTAAGTAAAAATATGGCTGATGGCCCGTTGGCAGCGAAAATTTAAAAAAAATTTCAATTTTATTCCTACTATGCATTTGATGAAATTGTATTATTTACAGCACAAAAATAAGAAAAACAATTGCCAAAAACACCGCATAAAAATAGTATGTAATATTCAAGAAAATTGCAAAATTTGAAAATAAATTATAAGTAATTTAAATTTCTGTTGCTTATAAAATAGGTATCTATACATACAATGATATCAGTCTTGCAATGTGTTTTTTTAAATCTTGCCGATCAGCAGTGACTAACCGACAAGCAAACAAATTTTATTGCTGAATTGCAACAAAGTGGACTAGGTACTCTTACTGTTCGATGTATTTTGTAAAATTAAATTAACTTTAGTTGTATAATGTTTTATTCTAGTTTTCAAACACAATTATTTTTCTGTTATTTTCATAACAGTATAATAGATATTATGATTTTTTAAAGTTTATTAAAATGTCAGCAAACTCAAATTTTTAAAATTTTGGGCGTATTTCGGCTATTTGGGCCATCCGCTTAATGGACCAAAATGTCCTTGTCTAATGTGTCCTCGATTAAGCGAAATCGACTGTCCTTAAAAGCAATTAATGGTAAATATAAAATACGTACACTAATGTACTTGAACGAATGTACTACGCACGTAAGTACATTAAAAACTGATTTAATTCCATATTTAAATTTACTGTGACATCTTTACACAAATTATACACTTTTTCCTGTATGTACCATATATGTGGAATCTGATGTCACTAGTTCCTTTAATTCATGCACTTTTAAAGCGTCCTCGACTGTATACCACGGAGTGTAAAGAAGTGAGAGTAAGACCGAAAATTTTCATTTCTATCAAGCTATCTCTGTTCGGCTGCTTTTCAATTGTGCCACAAACTTGTCCCATTCACAGATGTCACAAACCTATGCAGGCCTGTATGTTGTGTGTGTGTGTAGTGTGTGTGGTCAAATTTTGTGTGCGACCTACAGCAAAAACTAATAGGAATTTTCAAACAAAATTTTGGATTTTGTATCCTTATGTTGAGACTTAGAGCTGATTAGATTTTGGCTAAAATTGATTCACGGAACTATTTTTTTATTTTTTAAATTTTATTATTTAATATTAGTTTTAATTAATATTTCAAAACTAATACGAATTTCAAAACGAAATTTAGGATTTAGCATACTTATGTCGAGATTTAGAACTGATTAAATTTTAGTTAAAATTGTTTTATGAAAACTATTGTTTTTATTTTTTAAGTTTTATTATTTAATATTAGTTTTAATTAATATTTCGAAAAGTAATACGAATTTCTAAACTAAATTTAGGTTTTCGCATATTTTAATCGATATTTAGAACTCATTAAATTTTAGTTAAAATTTGTTTATAAAACAATTGTTTTTATTATTTTAAATTTTATTATTTAATATTAGCCTTTATTTAATATTTTAAAAAGCTAAAAGGATTTTCAAAACTAAAGTTGAAATTTGTTGTTTATGGCAGGAATTAGAGCTGATTAAATTTTGGATAAAATTGGTTCATGGAAGGAATTTTTTAAATCTTTTATTTATTATTAGTTTTATTAAATATTTCAAAAACTAATGAGAATTTCAAAACTAAAATTGGTATTTTGTATCTTTATATTTTGACTTAGAGCTGATTAGATTTTGAATCACATTGGTTAATGAAAAATATTTTTTTTTTTTTTATTCAAACTTATTTTTACTTTATCATATGTAATATGAGAAAGTATTGTTTTCGTGCAGAAAAAAAAATTTGAGATTTTGATGGATTTACACTTTTTGAGGTCCCCTGAGTAAAATAAGACCATTTCCAAAAAATGTCTGTGTGTGTGTGTGTATGTGTGTGTGTGTGTGTGTGGTCAAATTTTGTGTGCGACCTACAGCAAAAACTAATAGGAATTTTCAAACAAAATTTTGGATTTTGTATCGTTATATTGAGACTTAGTGCTGATTAGATTTTGGCTAAAATTGATTCACGGGAACTATTTTTTTATTTTTTAATTTTATTATTTACCTTATTATTATAACTAATACGAATTTCAAAACAAAATTTAGGATTTAGCATACTTATGTCGAGATTTAAAACTGATTAAATTTTAGTTAAAATTGTTTTATGAAAACTATTGTTTTTTTATTTTTTTAGGTTTTATTATTTAATATTAGTCTTTATTTAATATTTTAAAAACTAACAGAATTTTCAAAACCAAATTTGAGATTTCCTATCTTTATAGCTGGAGTTAAAGTTATTTAAATTTTGGTTAAAATTGGGTCATGTAAACTATTTTTTTTAATTTTTTTAAATCTTATTATTTAATATTAGTTTTAATTAATATTTCAAAAGTAATACGAATTTCTAAACTAAACTTCGGTTTTCGCATATTTTAATCGATATTTAGAACTGATTAAATTTTAGTTAAAATTTGTTTATAAAACTATTGTTTTTATTATTTTAAATTTTATTATTTAATATTAGCCTTTATTTAATATTTTAAAACTAAAAGGATTTTTAAAACTAAAGTTGAGATTTGTTATGTTTATGGCAGGAATTAGAGCTAAATAAATTTTGGATAAAATTGGTTAATGGAAGCAATTTTTTAAAACTTTTTATTTAATATTAGTTTTATTAAATATTTCAAAACTAATGAGAATTTCAAAACTAAAGTTGGTATTTTGTATCTTTATATTTACACTTAGAACTGATTAAATTTTGGGTCACATTAGTTAATGGAAAATATTATTTTCTTTTTTTATCAGTACTTATTTTTTAATATTTAATAAAAGTATGATAAAGTCATGGGCATGGCCACATCCGATTTTTTCTTTTTATTATTAAAAATTATTTTTTTTAATATTTAATAAAAGTATATGATAAAGTCATGGGCATGGCCACATCCGATTTTAAATTTTATTATTTAATATTAGTTTTTAATTAATATTTTAAAACCAATAAGAATTTCAAAACGAAATTTAGGATTTAGCATACTTATGTCAAGATTTAGAATTGATTAAATTTTAGTTAAAATTGTTTTATGAAAACTACAGGTTTTTATTTTTAAGTTTTATTATTTAATATTAGTCTTTATTTAATATTTTAAAAACTAACAGAATTTTCAAAACCAAATTTGAGATTTCCTATCTTTATAGTTGGAGTTAAAGTTATTTAAATTTTGGTTAAAATTGGGTCATGTAAACTATTTTTTTTAATTTTTTTAAATCTTATTATTTAATATTAGTTTATAATTAATATTTCAAAAAGTAGTACGAATTTCTAAACTAAATTTAGGTTTTCGCATATTTTAATCGATATTTAGAACTCATTAAATTTTAGTTAAAATTTGTTTATAAAAACTATTGTTTTCTTTTTCTTTTAAATTTTATTATTTAATATTAGCCTTTATTTTATATTTCAAAAACTAAAAGGATTTTCAAAACTAAAGTTGAGATTTGTTGTGTTTATGGCAGGAATTAGAGCTGATTAAATTTTGGATAAAATTGGTTCATAGAACCAATTTTTTTTTAAATCTTTTTATTTAATATTAGTTTTTATTAAATATTTCAAAAACTAATGAGAATTTCAAAACTAAAGTTGGTATTTTGTATCTTTATATTTAGACTTAGAGCTGATTAGATTTTGGGTCACATTGGTTAACGGAGAATATTTTTTTTTTAAATTATATTTTTAATATTTAATAAAAGTATGATAAAGTCGGCATGGGCACATCCAATTTTTTTTATTCAAACAGGGCCGTTTCTTTGCAATTTCATCTTTCAAACGCTCCAACAATGCTATTTGATAGTCGCTGTTGATTGTTTTTCCCTTTCCAAGATAATCGATGAACAATATACCATGCTCATCCCAAAATACAGACTCCATAACCTTGCCAGCCGACTGTTGTGTTTTGTCCTTGCTTTGGATTGGGTTTGTAGCGTGCAGTCCACTCAGCTGATTGCCGATTGGATTCTGGAGTGTGGTTATGGATCAATGTTTCATCCATTGTCACATATCGACGCAAAAATTCGGTTTCATTGCGGTTAAACAGCTCTAAACACTGCTCCAAATTATCAGAAGTTGTTAGTTTTGATCGACTGTGAGCTCACGCGGCACCCACTTTGCACAGAGCTTTCACATGCCAAAATATTCATGCACGATATGTCCTACACATTTCTTTGATATCATTAGAATGTCAGATATCTTGATCAACTTCATTTTAAGGTCATTCCAAATTATTTTGTAATTTTTTTTTATGTTTTCGTCTGTAGCAACCTCTTTTGGACGTCCACTGCGCTCATCATCTTCGATGTTCATATGGACTACGGAATTTAGCAAACCACTTACAAATGGTTGTTTTCGCTGGAGCAGAGTCTAGATAACACTTATAAAGCCAGTTTTTGTTTCAGCACTATTTTTCTCATTAAAAACGGTGTTTCATTAATTTACGAAATTCCTTTTTATCCATTTCTTTTCCAATAACAAGAGTTGCTTTACTCAAAATGCTATAACTCACGAACCAATTGTCCGATCGCGGTCAAATTTTGACACGTACCGTTTAAAGGTTGGTTCTTACTGAAAATCATATGAAATAAATTTTAATGTCGCTTTCTCTTAGAAACGATACAAATTTTTCAGCCGGATTCACGACCCTCGCATACCGTCGGAGCTTAGCTAATGCAAAGGCAGAGTACGTATTTTTGTAAACAAATGGACTAGCCTCTTGGTTTAACATATTTTACCCGGACTACCTTTTGTGGGTTTGGAAAGGGGAAAACTGTTTTAAACATCAAACACTTCAGTAGTGCAGTTGCTTTAGCATGCTTATTTACAGCTATGATATGCCGTTTAAATTGTGAATAACAATATTTAAAAATTTTCCAAATTCAGGGAATAATTAATCTTTAATGTTATAAAACTAGAAAATCGTTGGGATGATATCATTTAAAGGTTACCCATTTCGTAATCAACATATTTTCAAATTTACCAATTAGTTAGTATTGGTAGTAATTATAAAGACGCGCATATTGATTTAGTAATTCCAAAAAATAAATCTTTTTAATCTAAAATTACAAATAGTCCATTTGCTAAGAATACTTCTGCGTGTCCTTCATTTACCAGAGATTCACCCATTTGGATATTGTTGGTAATTATCCAGTAATCGAAAAAATTTGGGTGATAGTCTGTGCGAGCGGCTATTTTGGAGAATCGACGCCATCTTTAATTATTAATGAAAATATACTGTATAGGCGTGTGAGGTGTCATTTTACATGTTTTTTAGAGTTCTAAACACGTTTCCGATATTATAAATATTAAAAAGTAATCAAATTGGTTAGTAATCATTATTTAGTAAAGCAGATACGAATCAACATCCTTGATCCAAAACAACTATCCAAAAATAAGTAGGACATTTTTGGTTTTTTATATTTTTTAAGAACATATTTATTTTGATCTATAAAACACGAAGTAAAATTAAATGAATAAGTCTATATGACATTACTAGTTTTAGTATATAATATAAAACGACATGACTATTATAATAAGTCAAGGAAAAAGTTTGTGGAGTTTTTCCGAAAGATGACATAAATGGCAAATAACTCAGGAAACACAGATAGCAGCGACACCACCAAACGCTAGTTAGAAAGGTAACACTTCGAATGTTATTTAAGTAGAAAACCATCTAAATTAGTGCAGGGGTTGGAAAGTTGTTGGTGTTTAAAAATAGAGAAAAGCAATGAAAAATTACGCTATATTTTGCAATATTATTACGACAAAGGAAAGAACGCTGCACAGACCTGTGAAAAAATTTGTGCTGTATACGGTGAATGTACTTTATCAAAATCTGCTGCGCAGAAATAGTTCGCTTGCTTTCTGCTGGAAGGAACTGGAAGTATTATAGAAAATGCAGTAAGAATTGACTTCATACTTCGAGAGAGTTTCGAACAAATTCGTTGTGGAACATGCGGATCAATTAACCTTCACTACGTTAAAAATATAACACATATTCCTATACGACCAGCAGCATAGCGTGAAGCATGCACAGGTGTACTAAAAAGCGTAAGCTCGATGGTTCAAATCCTGCATGCGTTAGATGCACTGCCGTAATCAAAAAGTTCAATATCGATCTGTGGACTAAGGGGAAGGTAACGGGAAACCATCCCATAAATTTTAATTACTCTTGGCTTTGGCCAAGTTGAATCGCCAACGTTGCATCGGGGGGACCGGATATAGGACATAAAGAAGAAAGATAATTCTTGTACAAAGTCAAACTTCAAAATTGTTTCAAAATCGTATCTGCTAGAAAAATGTAGCAATACATGGCCAAATATGCAGGTATTCTCTAATGCAACATCTTTTCCTAACCCAACTACATCATGTTTGTACAATAAATCAATTTAAGACAATCCCACTAAGAACTATAGTTTTCCATATTAGATGAGGCAGATTTCCGTATTATGCCCCACATTAAATATGCAAGAAACAGAGAGAGTCAGAGAGTGATGGTTATTTTCGAATGATACCGATGTTTTGGTTTTTCGATTACATCATTAGTATATCTTCAAGAATCTGGGATTTAAAAAATTGTGGATTTGTCTAGGTATTGGAGCTACGACGCGCCAAGTTCCCGTTCATAGGACTAAAATTTTAGATATAAAGAGTCATATATTGTTTTGTTATATATTAGGCATGTGTACTTAAACTAGTGGTGTCAGTGATCTCTTTCATTTTATGTTACTTCGTGTTTTACAATACAAAATAATTCTGTTTTTAAAAAATATAAAAAACCAAAAATGTCCTATTTATTTTTGGATAGTTTCAAAGATGTTGATTTGTATCTGCCTTACTAAATAATGATTACTAAGCAATTTAATTACTTTTCAGTAATTATAATATCGGAAACGTGTTTAGAACCCTAAAAAACATGTAAAAGGACACCTCACATGCCTATACAGTATATTTTCAATAAGAATTAAAGATGGCGTCGATTCTCCAAAATGGCCGCTCGCACATACTATTACCCGAATTTTTTTCGATCACTGGATAATTACTAACAATATCCAAATGGGTGAATCTCTGGTAAATGAAGGACACACAGGAGTATGCTTAGCGATTGTATTAAAATAGTCTAAACCTTTAAAATATTATGTTAAAAATAATTAATTAGAAGATCTTTGAAAATTCCGGCAAAATGTACAATTTTATTGATAGTTCAAATATAATATAAAATGTCAAAAAATAGAATAGAATTCCAAATTTTAAAATGTGTAAAAAAAAAAAATAAATTGTGTTTAAAAAATGTACAATTTGAGAATTCTAAGGTTTGGGCTTAAATTGTAAAGCCGATTTTTCAGGTATACAAATTTGCATTTTTTCTACAATCACTGGATTAAAAAAATGCACAATTTGTGTTTAGAAACAGTATAATTTTAAGTACACAACGTTGGGTGGAAATATCGCAAAACAATTTTTTTCTGTGTATGCTACTAAACTAATTTCCTAACTCTAAACTTTAGGACATTTTTAACCAACAATCTTCTGTAAACCATTTGATATTAAATAAAATTTCTACTTTTAAATCGATTAATACAACAAACTGATTTTTAAACATTAAGTAAATAAATTAAATTTGAATTAATCAATTATTAATAATACAATCAATAAATCTAATATTCGTTATAAGTTTTTATGTACTGTGTAAACACCATAAGTACATATAAATTGTGTTTATTTTTCTTATTTTGAATTTGATCTATTTGTATATTTTAAAAAAATTATGTTTAAAATTTCAGTTTAGTTCGATATTGTAGCAAAGCAGTGTAATACGATAGCTCAAAAATAAAGTTTATAAAATGGCTCACAGGGTATCACAAAATTGTCTACATTGTGCTATTGGTTTTCCAATGAAATTTATGCACTTTTTTGGAATATCAAAAACACTTTTAGCTTGTAATCATGCAAACAACGTAATACTTCGAATAAGAAAACCAACTTTTTGCAAATTGAAGATAGTTCCTGCAATTTTATCTCTGATTACAGTATTTTTTTCGCACTATTATGGCGTACTACGAGTTTTCAGCAAAATAAAAAATAAGAATTTTTTACACGATCTGGCACTATTGTGTCCCGAATTGCTATTGTACGAATTGGTATTCCTGCTAATTATTCAGTGCTTAATTAAATATCCAAAAATGAATAACCTGCTGATGTATTTTGAGTGCACGTTAAAAAAATTTCACAAAAATACATCACACTATGTGTTACCAACGAATATTGTTACTAACATAAGAATACGTTCTTACATAGCTTGCACGGTATGGTTCTTTGGAATTTGTATCATATTTCCAATTGTATTTTTTACCGATTTTACACCTAACTGCAATATAATTGAAAAACTTGGAATATTTATTTCCGTGAATGCTGTAATTGGAATGTTTTTTATGGTATTGTTAATTTTCAGAATTTGCCGCTTTTGTAATAATCAGTATAACACTTTACTTAAAATGGATTTAGAAAATTTAATGTACGAAAGGACCGATTCCACTCTTACGAACGAAAATAATTGCACAGTTTCATTGCCCTCAGAAAACATACCAACTTTGTTGAAAGCTTATACTGACATGTATATTGTATTAGTCAAGGTGATGAAAGCATTTTGCGATTGCATAAATCCTATATTCTTGTTGACGGTCAACTATGGATTAATCTTTTTTGTTGTCTGTTTTTTTCTGATAATACTTAATGTTGCGTATGGAACTTCAATTACTTTTAGATTTTTGACTGTTGAAGTCGTATTGTTACTTGGAATAAACACTGCAGGCTATACAATAGCTCGATTTACTGAAATGACTTTGTTGGTAAGTACAAGTACGTAATAAAAAACTATTATATACAGTATGTGGCACTATTACTCCTGAATGCAATTAAGGTTAATTAATCGATGGTACTACATTTAATTAAAAAATGTTAAGAGAATGGACGATTAATGGTTGATGCTTCTAAATATTTTCTTGCTGATAATAGAGTATTTATTCTATTAAAAACAAAAAAACATTCAAGTTTTTCAATGCACATTATCATGCACAAGCAAATCGCCTCGAAAGGAATGCAGCAAAACAATGAGCGTTTTAAATGTCTATGATATGTTATGAAAGCATTGGTGGCACTTTCATATTTCGAGATCATTTTGGTTTTACCTTTTTTTTTATATCCGGCACACATATAATTAAGTAAAAACAGCTTTTCTACTGGAGCAACTTCATGAAATAAAATGTTTTAACAGACGAAATTATATTTTTAAAGAAACATTATATTTTATTTTATAATTATATTATATTTTTAAAGAAAAATTATAATTTTTGTCAGAAATTAAAATAATTGTTTTTCAGAAAAATGAAATACTCATGATACTGCAAAGATTTCCGTTGGGTAAATTAAATGCTGCCGAAAAATTACAGGTTTGTTTTGCCTTTATATAAATTACTTAAATATTTAGTATATAAATTTCTACAACAAAGTATGTAGAGAAATTGAAGATTTTTCAATTAGTTTTTAAGCTACAGGGTTGATCTTAACACTGTATTACATATTATTTTTCAGTTTGAAATCTTTATCTTTGTTGTTAAAAAATATCCTCAAGATATAATAGCATCAGATATTCTATCCGTAGATACTCAACTATTTCCAACTGTAAGTAAAAATTTTGAATTTTTTAAATTGACTATAAAATTAAAAATTACTCTATAATTAATCTAGATATTGTTTTACTTTAAGATGTTATCTACAGTCTTGACGTACGTTTTAGTTGCAGTACAATTCGAATTTCTGTAATAATACAATAAGAGTTTGAAAGGCACTTGTCCCATTTGTATTTGTTTGCACAATAATTTGAAGTTATGTAAGCGATAGATCACTTTTTAATATTAAATTTTGACGTGTATTGTAATTGCAAATAAATTTGGATAACTAATTTGAAAACTGATTGATTTTATTAATTTTTTAATTTAACCTCAAATGAAAGCTTCATGTGCAGCTCATGTTTTCGCCTACAAGATGTCACAAGTTCTAATCAGCCTGGAAAAGTTTTTAGATAATCCAGCAGAACTGCCTTGACCTACAAAATACAATTATGCAAAATTTTTTTTTTTTTTTATTGAAATCCTAGTGTTTTACAATCTATCTACATAGTACGATAATAAGTAAAAGGCATGACCCTGAATAACTGACACAGAAGAAGAATGCCCAGTGGCACGCTCCCTTTATACCCTGCAAAATTAAGTATTTATTTTTATTCAAAATAAAGATAAAAATGTTTAAAATGTTGCCGTGACCACCTTTGAAAATTTGTTTTATTTCAAAAATTTCCTGTTTTAAATTTTGTTTCAGAAAAGCTTTCATTAATTAAAAAGGTTTTAATTAAATTTTTACCGTGCGTTGCTGTTTGATTGTTGCACAGATGTTTGTCTTCCAATTTGAGTTCCATTTTTGCCTTTGTCTCCCAAACTTTTGATGAGATGCTTTTAAATTTTTTTTCAATCCAATTCTTTAGTTTTCGTTACACGCTTCCCTGCGCATACTTTGCGCTATTTAATAATTTATAATTTGCTTACTTAAATTTCAAAATCGCCCTCTTTGCGGTCTTTATTAAATATCAATAATTGTAATATTAATTGATTGAGACAGTAATGGCGCAAGCCGAAACATAGTTTATGAAAAAAGAAATATTGAGTAATAAATGGAAACTTGACAACAACAAAATTTACATCGACAACGATTTAGCAATCAATAAACGCAAAATTCCAAACGAATTCAGAGCCTTAGAGCGGAAAGAAAGAGAGAATGGAAAGACAGTTAAAGTAGGATATCAAAGAATGATAACAAACGGAAAGTTATTTGAATGGAAAAAAGCTGAGGGGAGGGTGGACTTAAAGGAGGAAGGTAATCCTATTTAAAAAACTAAAGCCAAAGGAAAATACTCGGACCTGTGCAAACGGAACAGAGAAATGGCTCAACAAAAAAAATATTAAGAATAAAATAAAGAAAAATTAGAAAACGATTAGAGTGGGAACATGGAATATTAGAACTTTACTGAGGCAGGGAAAGATTATTGAAGTAGGCAGTGTTGACGAGATATAATATGAACATCACTGCGGTACAAGAAACAAGATGCAAAGGAGAAGGAGAAATACAAAGCGATGAACATATTTTGCTTTTATAATGGGCGGGTGGCCATCACGTGTTTTGAGGTTATACCGGCTGGATTTATCGTAGTGTGTTCGTTTGTAGCCGTGCTCGACTAATTTGTTAGACTTGTAGTTCTTCAAACAACTAAAAGTTTTATCGTATTTATATTGTTGGATAAGTTTGTTCGATTGGAATTTCTTGTGTGTTCGTACCTTAGTAAGTGTGTAGCGAGCCTTGGCTTTTATCACGTGGTAATTAATTTGACATTTGAAATGGCACCCAAAGTTGACGAAAACAAACTGGTTAAAAGCATTTGCCAAACTGTGGAAGATTATATCATGTCAAATAATTTTAAAGCGACTTTGTTGGATTTAATCGGGCCCTTGAAAAACGAGGTAAGTGTGTTAAGTGAACACATTTTACGTTTAAACAAAATTGTGGATGATCAAACCGTAGTTATCAACAAACAGTTTAATTTAATTGCAAATTTCGAGTTGGCATTATCGTCATCCATAGGTTCTAACGCCGTTAAGATTGCCGATTCTTCAATTAAACAACCGATGCCTTGTATTGGTACTAGTTCTCAAAAGATAACTACGAAGGGTCGTTCCCAGCGGACTAAAGAGGTTATTACAAATGCTATAATTCAAGGCTCAAACAATGTTAAAGATACAGATCCTTCAGGCATGCTACCGATGCCTGGTGTTAGTACAAGGAGTAGTACAAGAAAAACTACTGATGGTTGTCCGCAGTTACCCAAAGAAGTTAATACACCTGTGGCTAATTCTAAGGAAAGCAATAAAGAGACAGCTATTGAACAATCAAAATGTATTGTCATGTTGACGAATGACAACGTTCCGAAGGACTCGTTAAAAGTTGTCAAAGATACATTAGTAGTTCCCACACCGCAAGATGTTGTTGTCACTGAGATTTCAAATACTGATGGAGTAGTTAATAGCAATGTTCCTGCTCAGAATCCTAATAGTGTAGCGATAGAAGAAATATCTTCGAATTCCACAAACAATATACAACCAGGTTTGCGTGGCCCAGATACGAAATCTGTCCCCCGGAAGATCATTGGTCGAGGCGAGGTTGTTAATACCACATTAGCGGCTGCTGCCAAACGTCAACGTCGTTGGGTGTTTGTTTCGGGTGTAGCGGCTGATACCTCTCATCGTACACTGGTAAAGTACATTAATGAGAAATTAAAAATAAATTGTATTTGTTACAGAGTTTTCTCGAATAAGTACAGTACTGGTTTTAAAGTAGGTGTTTTTGAAGAAGATTACGATGCTCTTTTTAATGAAGATGTTTGGCCACGGAATGTTTCTGTTCGTGAGTTTGTTAATTACACGAGGAATAATCAACCTGAAAATTTTCGACCAGTCAATGTAGGACAGGTAAAAAGTTAAAAGGTTTACATATTTATTTCCAAAATTGTGGGGGCATAAAAACTAAACTGGCTAATATTAGTAAAATCGTTAATTGCTCTTTTTACGATGTTATAATTTTAATTGAAACATTTCTGGATCAAAATATCTTATCCAGTGAATTGGATTTTCACAATTATGGTGTTTATCGTTGCGACAGATCGTCTCAATCAAGTATCAAGAGTAGTGGACGGGATGGGACAACTTGGCGCCGCCGACTCGGCGCTGCCGACTCGGCGCCGCCGACTCGGCGCCAAGACAACTTGGCGCCAGGCCAACTCGGCGCCAGACCAACTTGGCGCCCGCTAACTCGGCGCCAGACCAACTCGGCGCCAAGTTAGTTTTTTATATATTTTTAAAAGTGATAACAAAAGGTCGCTAAGGAGCCTACCCTTTAAACTAATTAATCTTTTAATATTTTGTAATGACTCAAATTAAAGATGAAGTTTTTGGATTACCCTGTGTTAATGTAAATACGCTAAATATTGTACCAACATCAAAATGCGCGAAATTATAATATATAAGGCGGCAAGCATTTAAATATTTGTATACGTAAAAGCCTTTACAAGACAAAAACAAGAATTAAAATCAAGATCAACGATGGAAAACACAGTTTTATCTCAGCGAGGTACTCAGAAATTCACAAATGACGGCTATTTATATGTGTTCGATAAAATAAGTAAAACGGATCCACAAAATTTTGGCGATGTGAAGAAAAGGGACGTTGCAATGCACGTTTACATACTCTAGACGGAGAAGTGGTCAAAATAGTAAATGAACATTCGCACGACAGTTTACCTGCAAAAATTGAAAAAGACAGGGCTATTACACAAATAAAACATCGCGCCGAAACATCGGTAGAAAACCCGATACAAGTGGTAAATGAATGTACCCGTGGTTTATCACAGGCTGCATCTGGAATACTTCCAAACTATGATGCGCTTCGAAAAACGATAAGAAGAAAAAGAAATGAGGTAAATGCTGCACCTGGTGCACCAGAATCACTTGAAGATCTCGTTCTTCCCGAAATTTACACCACTTACGAACCACAACCAGGAACGCGGGAACCCTTTTTGTTGAGTGACAGTGGCCCAGGACATAATAGAATTTTGATTTTTGGAAGAAGACGTGGTCTCCAAATTTTACGCGCATCTAGGCAATGGTATGCAGATGGAACATTTAGGTCAGCACCTCAATTGTTTTCGCAAATTTATGTAATACTAGCCGAGCAATTTGGGGCGTTCATCCAGTTTTGTATGCGCTTTTACCGAATAAAGAACAAGCAACTTACAAGCAGTTGTTTGAAATGATAAAAGCTCTGGAACCAAACTTACAACCAACAGCGATAGCCTGTGACTATGAAGTAGCAGCTTTCAAAGCCATGAAGGAGTGTTTTCCATTAGTTGGTATACATGGATGCTTTTTTCATTTGGCAAAAATATGAAAAGCATTTGAATCAACTGCAATTAATGAACCTCTACAATAACGATGTTGAGTTTTCGTTGAAAGCTAGAATGATAATCGCAATTGCCTTCATTCCGATTCCCGACCTTGATGACGCAGTTGATGCTTTGGAAGAAGAATTGCCTGAAGAATTGCGTCCAATGTTAGAGTGGTTCGAAGACAATTACTTAGGAAGACCAAACAGACGCCGAGATGGAAGGCGCCCTCCTTTATTTCCGGTAGAGATGTGGAATCTCTACCACAGAACATTAAATGGGGAAGATCGCACAAATAACCATGCGGAAGCAAGCCACCGAAGATTACAAACCGAATTATCGATGGACCACCCAACGTTATGGAAGTTAATTGACGGTCTGAAAAAAGTACAGAAAGGGCGAGACTTATTTTACGAAAATCTTGTGGCTGGCAATAATGCTCCCAAGAAATTAAAAATACAGAGATTGCGACGAACGAATTTTAAAATTGGTTACCGATTACGGTAATCGAAATAAAATTTTATTTTTACGTGGTATAGCCCATAATTACCAAATGAATCAATAAAAACTTTTATTTTATTATCTTATATATAAATATATACATACTACATATTTCAAGTAAGTCATATTTTAATTTAATTATTATTATTAGCTTTGATATAATATTCACTAAAATTCTTGGGGTTGAACGCGAAGAATTAAAATTGCACCATTTTGGGGAGGTGGGATACATTTTGTTATTACTTTTAAAAAAAAATAAAAAAATAACTTGGCGCCGAGTTGGTCTGGCGCCGAGTTAGCGGGCGCGTTGGTCTGGCGCCGAGTTGGCCTGGCGCCGTTGTCCTGGCGCCGAGTCGGCGGCGCCAAGTCGGTCGGCGCCGAGTCGACGGAGCCGAGTTGTACCAGACCGAGTAGTGGAGGTGGGGTTCTTATAGCGGTGCATAAAAAACTGGGATCCTGTAGATTGGTTAGCACATCGGGTACAATAGAGAATGTATTCATCCAAGTCTGCAATATAAATATTGGTGCAGTTTACCTACCGCCCGATACGGATATTGCCACCTATGGCATGTTTTGTAATATAGTCGATGAAGTTTCTGGTTACTTTCCTCAATCTCAATTTTTAATTTGTGGTGATTTTAATATCCCTAAAGCCAAATGGGCATTTGATGGCGTCAACGTAACTTCCATGGATAATGCATGCAGCAAAGCTCAATTACTTGGTGATTGCTTGTCTTTCCACAATCTTCTGCAACTAAATCAACTTCCTAATAGTCGTGGCATACTATTGGATTTAGTTATTGCTAACTTTGATTTATCAATTAATATTGCCGATGATATATTATGCGATTCTTCCGTTCACCATGAAGCTTACTCGCTTGATGTTCCGGTCTCGAATTCGTCGATAACGTGTCTTCCAGTTGATAAATTTATTTATGATTTCAAGAATGCGGACTTTGACAGAATCAACGATAGCCTTTTATCGATTGACTGGGCTAGTACCTGGGACTTAGGTAATATCGACACAATTGTCGAGAAATTTTACGCAATATTGTGGAACACAATTGATACCTTTGTTCCTTAAAAAGGTATGGGTTTCAAATTATCCTGTTTGGTTTACAGGGAGCTTTGTCGTCTAATCAAAGACAAAAATCTGCGCACAAATCTTATAAGCGCACTAGAAGAAATGAGGACTACTTGATTTTCTGCATGGTTCGTGAACAGGTTAAATCGCTACAGGCAGAACTGTATCACAAATACATTGTCAAAATGGAAAATGATATCCATGCTTGCCCTCGTTCCTTTTGGCGACACGTTAATAACGCCAAAAATATTAAGGGTTATCCAACTCGGATGTTTTGGGTGATCAGGTCTCTACCTCGGGTCAGCATTGCGCCGACCTTTTGCGAATTATTTTCTACCGTTTATGATGCTCATGACAACTCCAATTTCAATTACTCGCTAGAAAATGGGATTCATTGTAATCTAGTGAATATATCCGAAATTAGTGTTTTGAGGAAATTTGCAAATTGCCTGACAAATGCAACTCGGGACCTGATGGAATTCCACCATATTTTATCAAAAATTGTTTGTACTCATTGTGTAATCCCATTTTTAAAATATTTCAACTGTCGCTAAATAGTGGTTGCTTCCGCAAATTTGGAAGGAAAGCTTCATAACGCCAATATTTAAAAATGGCGATAGAAGCGATATTTCTAAATACAGGGGGATATCGATTCAGTCAACAATTCCCAAAATTTTAGACAAATTGGTCTCCGATGAGTTAAAACTGGCCTGCAAGCATCTTATTGTTGAACACCAACACGGTTTCTTCTCAGGTCGATCAACATCGACCAACTTATTATCATTTATATCGTTTTCACTAGCTACATTGGAAGAGCACAATCAGGTTGATGTCATCTATACAGATTTTGCTAAAGCATTTGATCGAGTTTCGCATCAGGCACTTTTAACAAAAATGTCCCCTCTCGGATTCAGTTCAACTGTCGTTAAATGGTTTAGCAGCTACTTGGTTGGAAGAACTCAAAGAGTTAAGATAGGTAATTTTGTATCCTGGGATATTGGGGTGTCATCTGGCGTTCCGCAAGGTTCACACTGTGGCCCTATTCTATTTCTTTTGTTTATCAACGACATTGGGAAATTGTTAAGTTGCTTTCACTTATTATTTGCCGATGACGTTAAGTTCTTTAAGGCAATTGAGTCGATCGGCGATTGTGTACAATTACAGCAAGATCTGGATAAAGTGAGTATCTGGTGTAAAGCAAATAAGTTGGATCTAAATTTTGATAAATGCTCGGTTATTTCCTTTACTAAACGTCAAAGAATTTTATTTCGGTACCGTTTAAACAATAAGGAAATGAAACGAGTATCTACGATCGATGATCTGGGCGTACGTTTGGATGTTGGTCTAACGTTTAAAAATCACATCGCAAATATTTGTAGTAAGGCCTATCGCACTTTAGGATTTATTAAGCGACAATCGACCCACTTCTCCCCGGTCACAGTGAAGCTACTGTACTTTTCTCTGGTTAGGTCACAGCTAGAGTATGCGTCTTGTGTTTGGACTCCTCATTACCAGGTGTATATCAGGCAACTTGAGAAAGTACAACACAAATTTTTCAAATACTTGCACTTCAAACGTGGGCTTTTAATCGAAGACTTCTCGGATGAAAATTGTCTTGTGTTTTGTAATACAAAATCGTTGGCGGACAGAAGAATTGCGGCCGACTTATGCTTCTTACATGGTCTGTTCACCGGTAGAATAGACTGCAAGTATTTACTAAGCAAGTTTCAATTCAGGGTGCCATCAAGACTGACTAGATCAAGGAGGATGTTTGTAATAGAGCACCATTCTACCAACTATGGATTATTTAGTCCAGTCACAAGAATATCCCGACTTGCCAACTGTCTGATTGATAACATTCACTACAACTTGCTCAGTCAACCACTGGCCAAACTGAAGTGGACCGTAAATCGATTGGACCTGGCAGCATCTGGATTTTACGCTCCATAGAGCATTGAATTGTTTTATTTTGTATTGTTTATTGTAAAAAGGTTTTACCCGTTAATAAATTAAATTATTATTATTATTGCTGTATTCGGGAAGACAAAAGCAGGTTAGAAATGGAGTGCGCTTTTTTGTTTCGAAAAAAATGTTAACCAGTTTAAACCAATAAATGACAGAATAGCTTATTTGAGAGTGAATGCAAAATCTTTCAACATAGTTGTGCTATTAACTATGGGAGATTTCAATGCTCAAGTAGGAAAGAAAGATTATTTTAAAAAAGTTGCTGGTAAGCAAACATTACATAACATTACATGACATTACATGACAACAAAAATTGATTATGCCAGCTTGCATCGGCATTACACATGACAATTAGCAAGACAAAGTTCAAACATAAACCGATGCATTAAATAACATGGATAAAACCAGGAAATACAGGCAATAATGGAAACCAGATCGATCATGTATTGTTGCAATGGCAATAATAAGTAAATTTTTTTAAGACGGCTGCACAAAATATTTTTTTGTTCGCTCACGTACTTTTTAATCCACCTAGTCGAACTATTAAAATATCTTAACTAAAGTAAATGCCGAAAGGAACCCATTTAGCGCGAATCCTTTGCTACCCTGGAAAAGGGATAAACCCGAGCAATAAAGTTGATTCTTTATGCGGCTGACTAGACGTAATATTAGTTTTAAGCTTTGTCTGAGTGTGAGACAAACATCTGTACAATAATTTTAGTCGCCAATGAATTTCAGCTTAAATGCACCGCCTAAAGTAAAAGCGTGGGACATTATTTTTATGGCTTAATCCTTTATGGTTCTTTCCTTACAAAGTGAGTTTTGCGGCCAGTTTCTAAGGGAAGAAACACTCTTAATTTCTATTGGTTTAAGTGCTTCATACGCCCTTCTTGGTTGGTCAAAAAATCTTCTGCACAGAAAACCAAGGAGGAGCAAAATTTAACTTATTTGTGAAGTACTTGGACCAAAATCAGTTTCGTATCATACAACTCCAAGAGCTCAACATTACTTCGAGTTCTTGTACAAAGTTCGTTTTTTTAAAGAGATCATTGTGTTGGGATTAAACCCTGGTGACTTGTAAACTACAATTATCCGAATGTTAGAGAAGACAATAAAAGAAACACCGCAGAAACCTTGTGAGTCGTACTTTATTTTGGAATTGGTTTCCGTAATGTATTCATGAACAGTTGGACGACAATACACACGTGCACCAATCGCTCGACGGACATCGTTACTATCTACTGATGCGGCAAGGAGATGATCGCCTAGCGCCAAATTGTCACTTGAGAGCGTCCATGTCTCCGCCATAAGGACAATATACGAACTCTTATAGACCTCATCTGATGCATAGAGACCATAATGAGCAGGAAGTGACTGCACATTGTGAAAGATGACTTGTACTTGTCTGTTGCTATCATCTCTTTGTCGCAAATGTTCAAACGAAGGAATTAGCTTCATCTTCTGGTGTCTTTTGAATTCAATAGATATCGGATCGTTCTCCTGTGGCATTTTTGTTTTTTTTAACGTTCCCAATAAGAAATAATCCTGATGCCTTTGTTGCTCGTGAGCATGCAACATACAGAAGAGCACGCTTGATTCCAGGAGTAAAATGGACAACAACGAGTTCGTATGTGGATCCCTGAGCTTTATGTATAGTTTGAGCTTCCGCTGCATTAAGCGGGAATTGCGTTCTTGTTACCTTTGTTGCCGAATTCGATCGTGGCTGGATGACGACCGTACATGGTGAAATAGGAGTCCATTCGGAATCAATTTGAAGTTGCCGGCCGAGGTTAATATTGCGCAAATGAAGCTTCTGTCCACTTCGAGAATTTTCAAACTTAACCCAGAGACGAAGAGCCTTTTTTCAGAATGCATCCCACACCGTTAACTAAACCATTACTTGTATCTACATTCACTGTCATGATATAACGTCCACCTTCTTTCAGGAAGAGGCTTGTGTGAAGTCCCTGTGTCTTAGATAGAGGTGCACAGGCTATCCAGTTGAGGAGTACAACTTTGGATGCTCGTGTAAGCTGAAAGCGAATCCTTGGCGGTCGAGATGGCTTGATTTCCTGGCAAACAGGATAACGCAAATCAATTGTGGGCATCAACTGCCTCATTTGTGTGAAAAAGATGAATTGGGTGCCGTGTTATTATTTCTAAAGGCGTAGTTAGAAACTCACGGGATTTAAACAGTTTCAAATCATTATCAGTCATCGTCCCTGACGCCATATTGTTTAATGCAAGAGCAAAACTGCATCATCGCGTTGTCTCATAATTGTGGTCAGTTCATGAACAGTAAACATGTGCCATAGGGTTTGTTAAAAAGCGACGAAATCGAATTTGACATTGTTCCAGCCAGGAGGGATGTTGCCATAACAGGTGGCAGCTGCCTGAAGTCGCCAACAGCAATGACCGATATACCACCGAAAGGTTTACATCCGTCACATAGGTCTCTCAATCGTTTGTCGATCATTTCTAAAATATGTTGAGCAACCATACTAATTTCGTCTATGATAAGAACACGAAGTTCTGAATAGAGAGTGGCCATTGTATTAGAAACGCTGTCTGAGAGCCTGTTAGCTTCCTTTTGGTTCACGGGAAGTTGGAATGCATTGTGAATTGTGAGTCCGAAGATATTAAATGCCGCTAATCCTGTAGGCTAATCCTGCACTAATTAAATAATGCGGTTGGTATTTATCATTTACTATATTTTTTCGTGTATAAGTGAATCGCTTTTGTAAAAATATTAAAACACGAAGATTACTAGTATACGCACAACAAAAATGATGTCTGTAGAAGAGTTTCAAGAACATATAAAAAAAAAGATCCAAAAGGTGAGTGCCTTAACAACACAGCAGTGTATTCGACGCGACCAGGACTTAAACCGCGGTCTCCCACTTTCTAGTCGGCCTTTACGCTATACTGCTGATCACAATTTTATGTTAGTTGCTTTATAAGTTTAAGTTTTAAAATCATACTGTTGATTTAGCAGTGAATTGAAATATTGGGTGTTACTGGGGGTCGTGCGGAGTATCGGTATCGTTGGCTTGTGAACAAAATATCCCTAGAAGAGGTACGAAAAACAACCGAAAATTTCATTTGATGTTTAAAGCTCTGTATCCACGTAGAACGAAGCCAATTTAAAATTTTTTGATGTACGTAAGGTTGTTGTTAATTGTTATCCATTTTTGAATTGTTGCGTTTAAATAAGCTATTTTTTTAATAACGTTTGTCCGAGTTCTTGTAGAACACGCTGTATAACTAAAATTACAATTCAATGTACTATTAACCAATTTCCGAAATTTTACTTCATTTTTAATCAAACCTTGGATTTCTTTTAAATCGAATAATACAACATATTGATTTTTAAACATTAAGTCAATAACTAAAATTGGAATAATTAATAATTAATTCAATCAATAAATACAATAGTATATTATACACCAAGGTAGTGAAGCATAGTGTTATAACCCTAGCGCCAGATTAAATCCCAAGGTGCGTAGCACCGCGGATTTAAGCGCGGTTATAACACGCTTCACTACCGTGGTTTATATACAATTTTTCCACTACTAGGATTGTTTACTCTTATAATAATAATTGTTAATGAATAAAGTAAATCGTTTTAATTATTTATTTCAAATTATAAAACAAATGATAGTTTTTGTTTTGATGTTGACACTTGCTTGAAAATGTTTAATTAATTTTGACATAAAGGTTACATTAAATATTTTGATATTTATAAGTTTTGCGAGTGTTTTTAAAAATGAGTGAAAGTTGTACACCACCCGAAATGAGAGAGATTGCTGAATCAGTGGCAGACAAGCTACTGCCGGAAAAATCAAGACTCTTTATATGAAAGCTTATGTAACATTTAAAATTGGTGCACTGCGCGAAGTGTGGTTATAATATCTGAAAATGTACTGTTAGCATATTTCCAAAGTTATGCCAATGATAAAAAAGCTTCCACTTTATGGGCACATTATTCTATGTTAAAATCAACTCTTTCTTTAAAGGACAACATAGACATTTCAAAGTTTTTCAAATTAGTTGCGTTCTTAAAACGCCAAAATGTGAATTACCGTGCTAAGAAGTCTTCCGTTTTCAGTCAAGAAGAAATTACAAAATTTCTGATTAATGCACCCGATGAATGTCATATTGTAAATAAGGCAATTCTTATAATTGGTTTATCTGGGGCTTGCAGATGCGATGAACTTTGCAATTTGCTTCTTTCTGATGTTATCATAAAAGATGATATGATTATTATAAACATTCGTAATAGTAAAAAAGGTTCATCTAGAAAATTTGTTGTTATGGAACCCCTTTGGATGAAAATTGTAAAAACATATTTAAAAATTAGACCAACTTCCGACATGCAAAAATTATTTATTAGTATACGCAATGGAAAAGCTACAAAGCAAAATATTGGTCATAATACAATAGGGCAAGTACCAAACAAAATTGCAATGTATTTAAATTTGCAAAACCCTGCGTCTTACACGGGTCATAGCTTCCGAAGAACTTCAGCCACAATATTAGCTGCTAGCGGTGGAAATATCCTGCAGTTGAAACAACATGGGGGTTGGAAGTCATCTACGGTAGCCGAGGGCTATATAGCTGACTCACTCTCGGTTAAAACGAGCATAGCTCGTATGGTCCAAAGCCAATCAACATCAATTAATCAACATGTCGACGCCACCAATTCCTGTACAATGCGGTTCTACAATTGTAGATTCCTCGACACCACCAGTTCCTGTACAATCCAGTTCTACAATTGAAGAGGGGCACATTATCAATAATTCTGTTATTAATGTACCTACCTCTTCTAGTTCCTTAAATGTTGGAGGAATAAATATATCAATGGAATGCCATAATTGTAACATCAATTACAATTTTTATAAATAAATTTTCTTAATATCTTGTGTTTATTATAATCATTTATGTAATACTAATCAATCAAGTTGTTAGTTATCGTCATAAAAACTCTTTTTTCAAACAACTTCCAACTAGTAAGAAATTTTGAGCGTTTTGAAGTGTTTTAAACTGTAGTTACAATAGCACGGAGATTGTAAATTTTCTAATGGAGTAAAGGTTATACAAGTTTGCGAACGACTACTTCTAACGATAGAATAAATTTGCACATCGAAGCGCATAAATTTTTCATGATTCTGTTTCGACCACTAATTTCTTTAATATCTTCACAATCCAGTTATCCTACAATTGAAAATATACAGATTTTTAATAATATTAATGTAACAAAACACTTACCAAACAAAAAATTCTATATCGAATAAAAACTAGTGAACGTGGAATGCAAGTAAATAGATGTTGACGAAAACTATTTTGTCAAAAAATGTACTATTTGTAACGATAATTGATTGTAATAATTATTAATAATCGATTTATAAAGTTTCTAGTTTCAGCTGTCATATAATTCATAATCTGTGTTCATAATTCTCATTTCGCCTAATTGCTAAACGTCACAAAATTCCAATTTAATCAACATTTTAAATATCAAATTAATCTTATTTATAGACCGACTTTAATTATTTAAACACTATTGATAGAATTTCTTGGTTATGCTAATTCGTTTTACACATAAATTTTCTTTCAAAATGGCCCGAAGTTTCCGGACTACGCATTTATGTTCATTATTAACTACTAGTGAATAATAAAATATTATTCACCTCAGGTGATAGAAGGCGTGGTTCACAGTTCGATCACTTACGTTGAAATGATAGTGTTTATGGCTAGTAGTGGAAAAAATATATTATTTGTCATTAAGTTTTATGTCCACACCATAATTACAAATAATTTTGTTTATTTTTCTTATTTTAAATTTGATCAATTTGTATATTATTTTAAATTATGTTTAAAATTTCAGTTCAATTCGATATTGTTACAAAGCAGTGTAATAGTCAAAAATAAAATTTTAAAAATGGCTCATCGGGTATCACCAAATTGTCTACATTGTGCTATTGGTTTCCCTTTAAAATTTATGAACTTTTTTGGAATAATAAAAACAGTTTTTGCTTGTAATCATGCAAACAACGTAGTTCGAATCAGAGAACCAAAGTTTTGCAAATTGAAGATAGTTCCTGCAATTTTATCTCTGATTATAGTATTTTTTTCGCACTACTATGGTGTACTACGAGTTTTCAGCAAAGTAAAAAATAAGAATTTTTTACACGATCTGGCACTATTGTGTCCCGAATTAATACTGTACCAAGCGATATTCATGGTAACTATTCAGTGCTTAATTAAATATTCAAAAATGGATAGCGTGCTGATGTCTTTTGAGTGCACGTTAAAAAAATTTCACAAATATACATCACATTATATGTTTTCGACGGAAATTGTTACTAATATGCGAATACGTTCTTACATAGCTTGCACGGTGTGGTTTTTTGGAATTTTGATTATATTTCCAATTGCATTTTTTACCAACTTTACACCTAACTGCAATATAATTGAAAAACTTGGAATATTTATTTCCGTGAATGCTTTAATTGGAATGTTTTTTGTGGTATTGTTATTTTTTAGAATGTGCCGCATTTGTAATAACCATTATAACAATTTCCTCAAAGGATTTAGAAAATTTAATCTACGAGAGGACTGATTCCACTTTTACGAACGAAAATAATTGTACAGTTTCATTGCCCTCAGAAAACATACCAACTGTGTTAAAAGCTTATACTGACACGTATATTGTACTAATCAAGGTGATGAAAGCGTTTTGCAATTGCATAAGTCCTATGTTCTTGATGGTAATCAACTATGGATTAATCTTTTTGTTGTCTGTTTTTCTTGATAATACTTAATGTTGTGTATGGAACTTCAATTACTTTCAGATTTTTAACTGTTGAAGTCGTATTGTTAATTGCAATAAGCAGTGCAGGCTATACAATAGCTCGATTTACTGAAATGATCTTCTTGGTAAGTACCCAATAAAAATTATTTTATATAGTATGTTGCACTATTAATTTTGAAATTTTATAAAACTTTATATGGATAGTTTGAAGCTATAAAAATTATCATCTTGGTTTAGTAGGTATAGTACTTTGCAAAAGTCTGGCACTGGACAAATTAGCATAAAGTTGTTATTGATGACTTTATAAATGAAATAAAAGTCAAATATGAATAAATTATATACCGTGTACATTTTAAAAATTCCAGCAATTAATATCTCAAAAACCAAAAGTCAGATGAAAAATGTTTTCAACGAAAGTTGTATGATAGCGAGGGGACAGAATATGGCATAATTGTTTTCTTAATTTATTGACCTTTTCAAGGTCATTTGAAGGTCAACTTTGGTTTTTAAATGGCACCTTAATTTTTTAGCAGATTCATATTTTGCATAAAAAATAAACAACTTTTGTAGGAAAATTTTTTATCCCACATTAGATTTTCGAGTAAGATGCGTTGAAACAAAATAAAAACATTATTATCAACTAACCATTGTTAATCAAAATTTAATATTTACATGTTTTAGAAGGCTATTTATTAGTATTAAACAGTAGAAAAATGTTTGTAAGCGAGTGTTTTCATAACAAGTTTTCAAAATGTTCCCCATTTACAGCTAAACAATGATACAGCCTTTGTTGAAACTCGTTTCTAACATTTTCAAAAGTTTCTTTCGTAATATTTTTGCAAGCCACTGTGATTCGAAATTTTAACTCTTCAATATTAGCTGGTATTGTATCATAAATTACAGATTTTAAATGTCCCCATAAAAAGAAATCAAGAGGAGTTAAGTCAGGGGACCTAGCTGGCCATTCTATCGGTCCTCGTCTGCCGATCCACTGCCCTGGAAATTTATCATCTAACCAGTTTCGAACAGGAATAGTATAGTGAGGAGGTGCGCCATCTTGTTGAAAATGCAAAACAGTTTCATCGAGCTCCAGGTGTCCTTCTTCGTCACTTTGACTTTCTAACGCATCAACTATTAAAGGATAGATTGTATCTTCAAGCATTTCTAGATATTTTGACCTGTTAAATTTCCATCAATAAATAATGGTCCAATAATTGTATCACCAAGTATACCAGCCCACACGTTTACCTTCTGCGGCCACTGTGTATGTCCATCAGTAAACACATGAGGATTTTCATCACACCAATATCGACAGTTGTGTTTATTGACAAATCCATTTAAAAAAGGTTGACTCATCAGAAAAACAAGTCGATTTCAATAAATGTGGATGTGTAGTTAATAATTGAAGCATTTCTTCACTAAACTCCACTCGTCTGTCTGGATCATCCTCGGTCAAAGTTTGATGAATCTGCATTTTATATGGGTGAAATTTATGCAATTTTAGCGCCTTATGAACAGTGCCCACTGATAGACCACTAATAGCAGAAACTTCACGCACCGAACTATTAGGATTTGAAGCATAATGGCCTATAACTTCAATTTGAGCTAAGTCATCCAATATTCTAGTAGAATTCTTGCGTGTTTTATTTTGACGGATCCTGTTTCCGAAATTTTGAAACAAGGTCTATAACATACCTATGAGAGACATTTCTACCAGGTTGTCTCGCGTTATAAGATTCTGCAGTTCTTGCAGCATTTTCATTTTGAGCTCCGTACAAGAAAATTAATTCGATTCTTTCTTCTACAGTATAAACCATTTTAATGATCTAATTGCGAACTTTTATCAGATCTAAAGCGAACGGGAAAAATAAAACTCACTGAAAATCACAAAACTAACAATAGTTGAAGAAACTAATGTCAATTTATTTGTTTTGACAGTGTTTTGTTTTCATTGTCCTAAAATTATTCAAGTTGAATAATAACAAAAGCAATAACAGCCTTCTAACTTTTAAAAAATAAATTTCGATATAATCAGTATTGATAAATTATATTTTTGTGCAACAATAAAACGCAGTAAAATTATCGAAACGCACCTTTAAAAATTAAACACAAAGTC